>OZ010725.1:2503848-2765628 GCA_963932345.1 Ophion ventricosus
TTTTTAGATTATATACATGGGTGCGCACGTATATAACATATTGTATTCAACTTGAACGTTCGTATATATGTATATTCTATGAACCACAATTGTGTTGGTCAAAGAGCGGCCGGTGTACTAAACTATAGCAACAACCAATGATACATGTAAGGGTAGTTCGTTTACCATTTTTGTTTTTTAATTTTCAATTTTTTAATTATTTTTATCTCACAACATGTCAACAACAAATTGTATTCAACTTAAACGTTCGTATATAAGTATATTCTAAGAACTGCAATAGTGTTGGTCAAAGAACAGACCGGTACTAAACAATAGCAATAAACCAATGATACATGTAAGAGTACTTTTTTTTTCATTTATCGTTTTTTATTTTTTTTATTATTACTTTTGTTACAACTAAGATAAATAAAACTGCAAAAACCAATTTTTAATTTTCTCATTTTTTACATTAGTAACCCGTACGGGTTCCCTGTACGAAAACACCACGTGGGATCCCGTATGGGACCGTACGAGATCCCACGTGGTGACCCATACGGGTTCCTGTATGGGATCCCGTACGGGATCCCACGTGGTGTTCGGTACGGGTTCCCATACGGGATCCCGTATGGGTTCCCATACAGGAACCCGTACGGGTTACCACGTGGGATCCCATCCCCGCACGGGTCACCATATGGGAACCCGTACGGGTTCCCTGTACGCAAAAACCCCACCTGGGATCCCGTGTAGGATCCCGTACGGGATCCCATACAGGTTCCTGTGTGGGAATTTGCAGCAGGGAGCGTCGGTCGCAATTCGGCAAAATAGGTGAGAGTTGACTGTATTTACGTGTTTGTTGCGGCCGTTTGTAGACCGCATGCGGTTTGCGGTGAAAACCCCTAGGATAATAGTAGATCTTGTAGTATTTCGTTGTCGAATGCTGGAGCTGCTCGCTGATTGGCTAATTAATGAATGCCTCTCCGATTGGTTAATCATTGCCTCAGCGTTGATGTTGCCAGTGCGAACGCGACCCTATGATTTTGTGACGTTATTTACTGCAGGAATGTACATTCTTTATCTATTGACTTAAACAATACGAAGAACCAAGAAAGGATTAAATAATGATACTCATAACCAACAAACGATTGTGCTTCGATTGAACCTCGAAACAGTAAAAATATTTAAAAATCGGCCAAATTCACATCAAATTTTGTTTTTCATTTTGTGCACTGAAAAATTTCCAACAAAGATTGAAATTGATCCAACAATGACCAGCAAACAACTGTTAAAGACCTGTTAGAGACCTTCAGGATTCGAAATTTCCCGCGGAGGTACAGCCGCGCCGACGAGGTGGCGCGGATGACGGCGGACGCGTCGGCAAGTAGCCGGGAGGAAACCGTGTGGCTAAACCGGCGAGGCGGCCGGAAACCAATCCAGTCGGGCACCGAGCGTGAGAGCGAAAGAGATCTGTGAGCAACCGAGGCGAAAACCTGCCGCCATATTGTCGAGCACGTGTACGTGCTCGGGCGTGAGAGAATAAACCTCGCGGGAGTACGAGTGAGAGTCGACCGAGCGACCGCGATCGCTGGCCGGGGAAAATAAAAAGGACAAAGCGTAGTGTAAAAAGAAACAATTGAGAACAATCGTCCTTCGGACATCCGCATGTGCATGAACTTTTGGAGTGCGCGTGATTCCCCTAAGGACTTTGGATTGCGTGTGATTCCCCTAAGGACCGTAGTTTGCTCGTAAAGTACCGACAGGCCTCTATTTAAATTTATGTGTGCGTTGCCCTAGTAATAAGATTGTTAAATTAAATATACATAGCTAATTAGAGTCCGTAACCTCCCTACAGACAATAAAGGAATACTCCAATACTTACCTTATCCAAAGAAGTGATCTTCTTTAGCACAACCAACAAACGATTTGCCATAATTAAAATCATGGTTATTATTTTCGATCGGCCTTTTTCACAGAGGTTGTTTCTATGAGTGTTTTCTGATCAGGGGCTGTCACCTCCCACGGTTTTACATACAGGTTTGAAAACTCCGGCGTTCTTGAGTGGTAAAAAGTGCCATCTTCCGTGAGGCAAAAGCTTATTTTCTTCACTATCCGCTACAGGCGCCTTCACGTAGGGGTTTGTGTAGATATAGATATACAGTATTCACTGTGACAGCAGTAGATAGCCACCTCAAAAGCTCTGTATCGTTTTACCGTGTTCCGTTGTAAGGTCAAAATATGGTAAACGGTCTGTTGAATTTCGAAAAGGCTTAAAGCGTCCATCGTTCCGAACTGGAAAAGTTTTAAGAATGATAATTGAAAGTGTTTAGTGTTCTAAGTTCCGCATAGCGCATATATAATAAATCGATCAAGAACAAAAAATATTATCGTGGGCATTGAACCCTAACCGCCCCCCGCGGTTGGGGGGCGGAGGCTATTCGTCCACCACGCTATGTATTAGTAAAATATTTATACTTTACTTTCTCATAACTCGAGTGCCCCTGTTTGATGTTTACAGATGTTAATAATTACCAAGCTGGGGGGATTCTATTAAATCACAAATCATTGTCATTCTCATCATAGGATTAGTAATACAAAAAATGAATAATTTTCCATTCATATCGCTCTCAGAAACTTTGTTTATTCCGAAAAATCTGCACCATTACACAGCTGTTCGGGCTTGCTTTCGATTGGCTCACCCGAAGGTCTCAGCGCTTTACGTGGTAGAAGCTAGAACCACCGTATTGCTCATTATCTGAGACCCTCCCTACCCTATACGTTTCCAGACCGGTATGTAAATCCGTGCCACCGCCTAACCCCTACTGTGACTAAAAATGCTACGCTTTTGGGCGTTTTTTTTTAGTTCTACCTCTTCCCGTGTCGCCAGTAGTTACCTTATGATATTCTTATTGCGCAGGCGCGAGGTCCGCATGGCGTACATAACGACCACATCGACAAATACGACCATTTTGACTTTTGGAGTTTAAGTCGCAGTGCGCAATTAATGAAATTACTTGTCCTTGAACACTAACGTCGAGTATTGTGCATGGTTGTATCTCTAGGTACCCGCGTATTACTGAACAGGTGCATTTTTCCATTGTACCAGCCGATCCGAGCAATATCATTAGTGAATAAGTTTTTAAAAATGCTTTAGTTCTCGTATATAGTATATAAGAATATGGGAATATATACGCATATGGGAAAGGCAACTCAAAGCTCGGGGCAGATGGTGCCATCATAGCACGTCCCAATCATTTCAAGGTCACGTCATGTCCCTGAAAGTCACGTCACGTCCCCGAAAGTGAATGATTATACATATTTATCTGAAAATAGATTATTTGAACATTAAACTTTTTTTTTTCATTAGTACGAAATTTTCTTGTGCTTCCATTATTATAGCGGACTTTTTAGAGCGACCCACGTCGCTGTTTGCACCATTTATCTGAGAACGAATTGAAGTTACTGCAGAGTGGATTTGTTATTGTGTGCAGAGAAGAGGGACATCTCTGCATTTTCTGTTGTGTGCAATGAGTACTCAAAATAAATTTGCTCACTTAAGAGTCTAAGAATTACAATCCATTCTCAGAAGCAGAGGGGCCAAGGTAACGGGGAAAAATAGGACAAAGCTATTTCCCACTGTTTGCGCCTGGCGTCATCCTTAGGGACAAATGTGTTCCTTCAGCAGTACATCCTACGCACAACACTATAACATTTAAAAAAACCCAAATGAGTGCCAAGGTACTCTCGAGAATTGATGTGTAAACGTGTGAGCTCGTATCAGTTCGGTTTGGGAAAATTGAGGTCATGCACTGGTTTTGATCAAAATTTATTTTGTAATGAAACAATGCAAAAATAGCGTAAAGAATGAAATTTCAAAATTTATTGTTCAATTTCTTTTATACAGGAAATAATAGGTTTAACTGATACCATAATAGTGGTAACTGAAATAAGACATACAACTGTGACTGAAGTGTTTCCAAATACCGCGAGAATACAGCATCGATTGTAGTGTTTGAATTTGTTGTTGGAATGTTTTTATTTGTATTCATTCGTAGATTATTTTTTTTTAGATTTTTTTTTAGATTTATAATACTATATTTTTTAAATGAAACTTCTTTGGCGTTTTGCAAGGATCCGTGACGGAAAAGAGACGAAAGATATAATTTAGGGAGAGAGAGAATGAGAGAAAGTTATAAGTCGTATACCTTAGGGCAGAAAACCACTGTGACCCCCTGTTTCTTGCCATTTTTCAAGAATTTTTTTTTGTGGGAAAAAAAAGAGATATTCGAAAAAAAAATTTTTTGTTTTGTTCGTTGTTTATTGAAGATACATAAAAAAACATTTTCAAATTTTTCACGCCCCATGGTGACGCTGGGGAAGCTCCCGCGTCAGGTACTGTTGCCTCTGCAGTGGTTCGCGGCACGCAGCAGAACTCTCTTCAAAGTCGATCTGAAAAAAAATACCGAGTGTTTTCGTTAATAATATGATATTTTGAAGAGAAGTACACAGGGATTTGAAAAAATATTGATTTTTAAAAAATAGGCACGCTTTTGAAATTAAAGGACGATTTTCGAGCAAAATTTCTCGTCGAAAATAGGCTATAACTTTTTTTATTATTGAGATATCGAAAAAATCCTATGTACTTCTTTAGATAATCTAGTTTTATTGATGCAGTCCAAATTTGAAGTCGATCGGATAAAAATTGCTCGAGTTCTGTTGCGTGCCGCACTCAAAAAAGTGGTTTTGAGAAAAACGCGTTCAAAGTTTTAGGTTTGTTAATTTATGCGATAAATTGGAAAAAAAAATGTTTACCTTTAATCAGCGATGCCGGCACCATATAGCTGGCCTTCAAGAAGTAAATGATTGTCCCTAGCATCTTTTCTCGAACTTGTAGAGGCTCTTCTTGCCTCTTTTGCAGCGTCTGTGAGCGAGCGCTCCGCCAGCTCGATCCGCGCTGCGTCGGTTTCAACGCAAAAATTGAAACAATTTGGGCCGATAGTTATCCCCAACGTCTCCAAAACTTTCATGAGGCTTCTCAGGCCATCATTGAATAATAATACCGCGATATCAGCTGCAATATCGACGATTTTTTTGCTCCCGGACTGACACTTGGAGGCTATTGCCCAAACTGATTTGTTGTAGCTTTCGTTGTTGTTTTGCGTGAAGCCGCCCAAACAACGCTGCAGCAAATCGTCTCTGCTCAAATTTTCGAAGACTGGCGTAATTGCCTCCAATACTTCCTCAGGAAGAGGCGGCTTATGGCGATATTCAGAAATATTACCGCTTGCGACCGTTCGCTGCCACGAACACCACGACTCGGCTCCCTCTGGGCAGTCGTCATCTTGTGGCTCACTATCTGTGGATATTTTATGTTTGATAGTTGCCCAAATTGCCTTCCTCATTTTTTCAACATCATCGCTGTTCCTTCGAATAGCCAAGCCGTAATATGTGCTCAACTCGTCAATCAATTTTCCGGTGAGCTTTCCTCTGCCAGACAATCCTTTTTGTTTTTTCACGATTTCGCGGAGGCGCGTCCCCATACGTTTTTGGACATGATCGATGCACTCTTTTTTTTAAATCTCGAAACCGTCGTATGGATCGCTATTCGATATGCCCAGAAACGTTTTAGAATCGCCGTCACCAATATAATATTTATATTTTATGCCATAGAGCTCTTCAGACCGTTGAAACATTTCGACAGCTGAGTCGACTTCCATTTTTCCGGAGGAGCCGCTATGGTTCGCCTGGCACTCATCGTCGTGGGTACTTTTCCATTCCCAGTACTCCGCGGTGCTTTCTTTTTTTTCCCAATGCTCGCAAGCTTTGCAATATTTCGATTTCACCATAACGTCGATCACTTTTTTAGTGTACCAGCCGATTAGCGATGTTATGCCGAAAAGCGAGCTGAAACCGCGCTTACGCCACGATCCGTCGCCTGAAACGATAATTCCGTCCTCCACCCCATTTTCCAACGAAATTGTCTCTTCCTCAAGTACAGCCTTTTGTTTGCTCACTGTGCTCACAGCTTTAGTGGCAATCGAAATCGAATTTAAGATTCGATCGTAGAAAGACTGAAATATGGGGCGCGGTAGGTCCATAAATGCACAAAACTTCATCAGGCCATTCAAACCGACGCCAAGAAGACGCATACTGAATACGATCCGACGATTTATTTCGTATGCATTGTCAATCATAGGACACGAATTGATTTGCACTTTTTCACAATGGCCGCAATCGACCTCGATTTTGAATCCGAGTCCGCGCAAACTTTTTTCAGTAAACTTTATATCGCGATCACACACTTTGCACTTCACTAACGTCGATATAATGTTCAATGCATTGACGAGGTGGACTATACGATAACCGAAATCGTTAGTAACACCGACCTCTAAATCGTCCGACGATTTTAACTTTTTCGCCGACGTGCTCACATACTCTGCAGAACTATTTTCGGAGCTATAACGGTTCGGAGGTTTTCGATTCGAAATTTTCGTTCGACTCCTCGTCACATAGCTCCGTTTTGTTCCCTTTTTCCCCGCGTACACTTTCGGATTATCCATTTCGATGTGCAAAGAATAATTCCGAGCGTTCGATATTTATAAACGAAACGATTCGGAGCGTTTAGACACGAGTAGCGTCGCTTCTATTCGCAAACTGACGCTATGACGCTATCCCTATACCTGCCTTGAAAATTTTTCAATTATCGCCACCTATGGCTTTTTTTCGGAACTATATTTATAACAATAGCCGGTTTTTGTGAAGGGAGACAAAAGAATACCTGGGAAAGACCCGCAGGACCTGGGAAAGGCCCGGTATACCTGCCGACCCTGAGGCGCGTAGCTGCGCGGGACCCCGAGCGTCACGGAGCGCTGCACCGCTCCACAAAATATTCAATATCTCCGAAAATAATTATTTTTTCGACCTGGGTCCAACGGCATCTTAATCTTAAATGTATTTTAGATTTTTCTAGATGGCTTTCAAAAAATCGATTTTTTGAAGCCGTCACAGTGGTGTTGCCCCTTAAGCATAGCGTTCCCTATTCTCCGTCTCCGCTTTGTACGGTTCTTAGATTCCCTACTCCCTACGCGATGGGACTAATGCACATTTATATTCTGTATATGTGTGCATACTCGCCAAGAAAGGGCAGTTGCAGCGATTTGGGCGAGAATAGAGAGAGAGAGAGAGAGAGAGAGAGAGAGAGAGAGAGAGAGAGAGAGAGAACAAGAGTGACGGATCAAGGCGATGGAATAAGATAGAGTTACGCGCATGCGCGTTGCATACAAAGGCCGCCAAAAACGTTTCACTTCTATGTATCACGATCGAAACGTGTTAACCTAAAAGTTGCCGAAGCGTCGTTCGTAATATTTATTGTTTAGTTACGTTTGATACAGAAGTATACATTATCAACAATGTTTGAACAGACAATATATTAATAATAATAATAATAATAATAATAATATTTGTTATTATTTCAGTTTTTCTAGTTTTTAGAGTTGTTTTGTTGCTATTTGCTTAATTGTATAATTACCATTTTGATTGGCGACACCACGTAATATTCCAGCAACAGAAAATGTCCGGCATGCCGATACCTAAGCTCTGTCATACGGTCGTATATATAGAAGTGTCCGTTAGCCCCTACCGTGTACCGATCTCACGCACACATCAACGCACTCACACAACAAGAAGTCTTACGGTGACGTCATCTGACGCTCGAAGCCTTACGCTTACTCGTCTGACGCTCGAAGTCTCAGCTAGCCCCTACCGTGTACCGAGCGCTAAGATGTTTACACATCAAAAACAGCTATCTAGCGGTAAATAATTAGAGAAATCATAAATAAATAAGTTTGACCGTCTGGTTAAAAACAAACGCTTAGACACCGCTCGCTCCAGATATGCTATGCTAGCACCCCTAGCGATAAAAAGTGACCACAGTTGCTCTTCCCATAATGAGATCTGGAACTCTTTGTTTAGATTTGATAATTACCTTTTGAGAAAGTTATCACTTGGTACATAATAATTCCGTTTTATATTTATCTTCATGATTATCTGTTACGATCATTAGTCAATGGACAATTAATGAATAATAGATAAATTAATAAGACACTAATTATTGCATAATGAATGGGTGTGTATCTATATATACCATATAACACCGTCAATGTGTATTGATGGTGTTATATGTGTATTGCCTGATTACATGGGTGTGAGTGTATACATACATAGTGCATGCGCACGCATTCGGTTTGTAAGGGTACAACTAGCGCTACGAGTAGCAGAGTAGAGCACTAAAAAAGCGGGCAACAAAAATATCAAAAGATGCCAGACCCCCGGCCGCTGGTCGAACGCAGGGGGGTGACACTAATATATATTCTCTTAACAATCAATGTCCCTGTTATTGTCGCCACGTAAAGCAGCCCACTGTGCGGCGCTAATAGTCACCCACATTACCCCCACTCCGCAAAAATGCCTCGCCGCATTATTTCATCATTTCTAATCACTACAGCCATGACACTTTTTTTTAATTTTCACCGTTTTCTCCGATCTCGATTTTTCATTTGAAAGTGTCGAATTTTTTAAAGGTTTTCTGGAGTTTGGTGGAAAAAAGAGCAGTATGTTGAGATCCCATTAAAGTGATAAAGTAAAAAACATTTTCTGTGGTTTTCGTTTTTATATTTAACTACGTGCATGGTTCTTGACTGCATGTCGGGTTATAAATCAAACAAGGAAAAGTCACATTTTTTCAAAGTACCCGTGAGTTAGAAGTCCTAGAATTAGGGAACAAAGCCATCGGACGCACAGCCATATGCATTAATCCAAACGCGTCAAATGCGGACGCTGCATGACCGGTGTAGGGGCAACGCGGGTAACTACTAGCGCCCCTCGTAAAGAGGGACACTACTAGGGCGAACACAATATGCCAGCAGTGTCACCCCCCTCGTTGTCATCTTAAACTATACGCATGCGGTTCTGATAACGCCATCTGTTAGAAAACAGCGAGAACTTATTCAACGTCCCAATATTTTTTCAAATATGTATCATTATTCTCTAATAAATCAGAAAAAGTGAATTGAAACGGAAATGGCTTAATGAACTGAAGAAAATATTTAAAAACACGATGCTCGTAGCGACAATCTAGTGATACTTAGACATAACCTTACAAAAATCTCGATAAGCCTCATTATAGGTATCACGGTCATGTAAGACTGTGGATCACATAGAATACATAGATTTTTTGAGTGGCGCTGACATTTCGACCACCAAGGTCGCTCTCTCATTGGTCAACCAAATATGTCTCAACGACTGAAGCGCGCCATGTAAAAACCTGGCTTTAGGCTCCATGCGGCTGGGTCTCGAAGATGTCCTTTACCAATCAAACGATGGTTTGATTGGTAAAGGACATTGGACATTGGTCATTTTTCTGTTAATCGCAAATTCAATATTCCGACGTTTCAATTATGAAATTATTAACCGACAAACGGTTGTGCTTCGATTGAGCCATCAAACGTTCAAAATAAGTAATAATTTAAAAAAAAACGGCCAACTTAACAGAAAATTATCTTTTTGATTTTCTGCATAAACCACAGTTTTACATACAGGTCTGACAATGACGCTAGTGGAGCTAGGCACACGTAGCGGGTCTGGTTATTATTTCGATTTCTACCGCTTGGTGCGCAACGGCAAAGGGAAGTGGTGTGCAACGAAGAGAGAAACAGCTCTTCTGTCTCTTCCCCTCTTGACCGCAGCGCATGCGCCGTTCGCCCTAACTTTACTTACCGTATTCTCGTGTAAGCTGCCTAATATACGAAAGCAATACAAAATAATGTGTCGATTCAAAAGAAAGATGAGCATTTTTATAGAAAAAACTGATAACTTTTTGAAAACATTTATTCATAACAGCACCTATTCTCTTCATTTTGCACTACATTTTACAAAACAAATACAAAAAGTTCATTCGTGACATTCAAAATTCTGGCTTAATACGAAATAGCGGGAATTATTATCGATTAAAAGAATAAAATAGGTGAATAAACTTACTTCAACGATAATCCGACTATTTGCATCCTTTTTTCTCCAATGTCTCAGTATACATCGTTCTTCGAAATGTTTTTCACACACGTATTGAGACTCTTCTAGTCGCGGAATTGCATCTAGCCATTTTTTGTGTTGTTCGACGTTTCGTTTGGCACTCGAAATACGGAACTTTGGTACCTCGTTTTACACTTAAGAACCGCACAATCCTTAAGGTAGTAGTCTCGCCACAGTCACGTTAAAAAGTTTATTCTCCGCTCAATCGATGGAAGCTTCGAAATATTGGGAAATATCCTTATAATGTAGGTTGTACACCTTATCGAGATGTAAAAACTTATAAAGTAATTATGAAAACGCCTAATATAATGTTTACCCAATCCTCTCTTTTGTATCAGACTATTCATTCCGGCTACTAATGCGTAGATACTCTCCGTATACGGATATGCACACAGTACTGTAATCTAGTTCTAGTCTTCTCCAGTCGCTTCGTGGCGCTAGCGTCGGATAGACATTGCGTAATTAAAATCGCTATATCTCTGAAACTAGACGGTCAAAATTCATGATTTTTTTTACCCACTTTGTCATATGTTCCTCTGTAATTGTGATTTGTTTAATTTGTAGAAAAGTTTCGAAGTTATTGTGTGAAATGTAAAATTTTCCACTGCTCCCCATAAGAACACGTGTAAAACCATGAAATCTTTGATTGCTAATATCTCGAAAATGAAATGGTGAATCCTTTTGAAGTTTTGCAGGTAATCATTTAATAGTGTCCTGAATGAGACCTTAAAATAAAATAAAAATCTATAGAAAAACGCCTTCGCGAGACTTCTACCTTAACCATTCAACAATTTTTTTTACAAAGACTATTAAGAAAAAAAAGTTGACCTCTAATGCATTAAAAACACGATAAATAAAAATTGTCACAGTAAATCGCGTACAACCTCGTGGTATATGGTTGCAAATGTAAAAGTCGATTTCTCTAGGCGCAGAACAGAAGCGACGGATGGTAGGGTGAATGAAACGGCCAACCAAGATTTAATAAAAGATCGCTAGTTTTATTAATTTGCTTCCGCCGATCGTCGGAGTTCTCGCAACACGCGGCACGGCGCACAGAGACTATATCGCGTTCACAGTCTCTTCCGCTATCGCATTTACTCCGATTGCGCGGCTGCTTAGTATTTCGCGGTTTTAGGGACATCGTGGTTACTCCGATTATCGCGGTATGTTACGCAATCGACCTCGCAGTTCGGTCGTCCGTCGCAGAAGCAAGAAACCCTTCGTCTTCCGTTCGTCGCTGATCTTCTCTCCCCTCTCCTTCGCGACTATGATCGATCAGTCATCGATTATCGAGCATGAGAGAGCCACGGTCGTAATCGCCCTTTAACACTCGGCCATCCTGCTTTTTGCTCGTCCTCGAGCAAGGGGAGGGACGACGAAGTCCTGAAAACCCGCGGCGCTCGCGTCGCGGTCAGGTGGCTGGGCTCTGATCCTACTTTGCTGTTGGTCTGGCGTCCGAGCTGGCGGGTTGCTCTTCCTCTGACATGGTCGCGGGCTCGTCTTCAGAGGAATCCTCGTCCGCCTCATCGTCATCGCGGTGCGACCTCCAAACCTTTAGTTGGCTAGCGTGCGCATTACTAGCATACTGCTGTCCACCACGCTCTCTAGCTTCCGCTATTCGATAGGTGTCGCCGGGCAGTGTTTCGACGATCGTGAGGGGGCCTCGGTAACGCCGCTGAAGCTTCCGGCTCTCCGACGTGTTCTCCCTTGGGCAAGTCAGGTAAACGAGGTCGCCCGCGGCATAGTTGGGATTTCTTACCCGATTATTGTTGACTCTCGCCTTCATTTTCTCTTGTGCTGCCTGTATTCGCGCACGGGCTTCGAACTGGAGTTCCTGGGGGGGGGGGGGGGGGGGGGGCGTGTACGGTCTCGTGTTCGATAGGACCACTCGCAAAGCCCCGTCCTCCCGGTTGGCTGCGAAACCGTACAACAGTTCAAACGGGCTTCGCTGCGTTGCCATGTTTGGACTATCGTTCAAGTCCCGTTGCACCTTTGCCAGGCGCCGGCGCCAGTCTCGGCCTTCGGAATCCCGCGGGCTCGTCATTAGCGCGGTAAGTAGTGTGCTGTTCAGGTGCTCTACTGATCCATTAGCCTGCGGGTGGCGTGGCGAGTTCGATGTGTGCTGGACGCCGTGCCGCTCACAGTACTCTGCAAACGCCTTTGATGTATAGCACGTTCCCCGGTCGCTGATGATACGGTCGGGAGCCCCGAAGTTATCCAGTAGTCGGTCAAGGGCTTGCAGGACCCCTCGAGTTCGCGTGTCTCGCACCGCCTGTAATTCCAGATATTTTGTTAAGTGTCGATGATTACGTGTACGTATTTGTTGCCGACGTTGACGTGATCAGGGGACCTAAATGGTCTACGTGAACCACACTGAAGGAATCGGATAGAGTTCTCCCACAGGTCTCCCCCGTCTTGTCCTCCTGAGCATACATTGCAGACACGCTTGCAGATAGCCCCGCACATAGCGACGCATCCCCGGGAAATAATACTCAGTTGCCAAGGCCGCATACGTCCGGTCTCTCCCCGGGTGACAGCGTTGGTAGTGGTACCGCACCAGTAATGATTTTGTCATCGCTCGTAGGGTGACGAAGAGGTCTCGGCCCCGTTGTTGCTTGAGGACCCCGCGCCTCAGCAGGTAATCCTGTATCCTCTCTCTCTCGTCGGCACTGCGTTCCTGCGCCGGCTTCGAGAGGATGTCGATTCTCGTCCTCATATCTGGATCCTCTCGTTGATATAAGATCACCTCCTCTTCATCGTTGATCACGAGATAAATCTCGCTGCTTGGAGCCTCCCCGGTTGATCGGTCGGTTTCTGTCGTTGGTGCTCAGCTCAGAGCATCTGCATGAGCCATACGTTCTCCTACGCGGTGTTCGGTGTCGTTATCGAATTCAGCTAAGGCGTTGGCCCATCGTACTACCTGGGGATTAGTAGTTTTATTCGTATTGAGGTGCACGAGCGCCTGACAGTTGGTAATTACTGTGAACTTTACGTTCAGTAATAGTGGTCGTAATCTGGTCGCCGCCCATACTATTGCTAAGAGCTCGAGTTTGCTTGAGTGGTAGTTACGTTCAGGGCTGCTCGTTCGTTGACTTATGGCGTATGTCAGATGCTACAGCCCATCGTCGCCCTTCTGCAGCAGGACCTCGCCCAATCCCTCCGCGCTCACATCTGTATGAAGTTGGGTCTCTCGCGTTCGCTCGAACGGTCGCAGCGCGGGCTTGTTGGAAAGCGTGTCCTTTATCGTTTGGAACGCCTGTTGATGGATATCTGCCCACTCGTATGCCACCTCCCCCCTGAGTAGTGCGTGAAGGGGCGCTGCTATCTTCGCAAAACGAGGAACGAACCTGCGAAAGAAGCTGGCCAGGCCAAGGAACCTTCGCAGTTCCGTGGCCGTCGTTGGCCGGGGATAGTCGGATATGGCCTTAACCTTCTGAGTCCCGGATTCGATGTCACGTTCGCCGATTTCGTAGCCCAGATACGTGACTCGTCGGTGGAGGAAACGGCATTTCTCCAACTTGATTGTGAAGCCCGGTCCCCGGAGTGCTTGTAACGTTTTGTCGAGCCTCGATCGCAGGTCCTCCCAATTACGCCCAGGGATGAAGATATCGTCCAGCTAATACAAAACTACCTTATCCCTCAGTGGACCGAGTGCTTGATGCATGACCTTTGAAAAATAAGAGGGGCCATTCATTAATCCGAAAATCATGCGCGTAAATTCTGCGGTTTCATCGGGGGTTATAATCGCAGTTTTCGGTATCGCACTCTCCGCCAACGGTATCTGGAGATATCCTTGGGCAAGATCCAGCGTTATAAATAGTGTGATGCTACGAATTAACGATAAATGATCATTCAGGTTGGGCAACGGGAAATGCATTCGTTCCGTCTGGTTATTGAGCCTTCGGAAGTCGACGACGATGCGCTGCGTGCCTTCTTTCTTCTTCACCAGTAACACCGGGCTGGCGTAGGGTGAAACGGTGTCCCGTACTATCCCAGCTCGGCGCCAATCCGCAAGGATTCGTCGCAGTTCTGCAAGTTCCTGTTCGCTGGCTCGGTATGGTTTGTGGCTGACGGGTCTTGCACCGGATTTTTCGTGAATTTGCATTTCCATGTTCTTCGCCCTACCCAGCTCTGCCACACGCAGCGCTACGCAGTCGCGGTATTTGTTTATTATCCCTAGTAATTCTGTTTTTACCTCACACGATTGGTCGTTACCGACGTCCAGGTCCCCCATTTCCACTGGTCTGCGTTGACTTGTCGTCGTTAACTAAGGAAGTTCGTACAGTTCGCCCCGCATTAGGCTGCATCGAGGGCTCAGCGTTCGCGGTACTGGCCCTGCATTAAGGCCTTATATACGCGAAAAATTTCAAAATTTTTCATTTAAACATTTTTTTATTCCATTAGCCTGAACGGTTAGGAATATTTTAAGCTTTACAGAATTGACAAATTCCAAAAATTGTTAAAGTTACAGCATTTAGAGCGTAAAAACTTGTATCTTCTTGGAAGCAGGCAGGTAGCGGCGGTAACCGGCCGCGTTATACGGAGATACCGCGCGGAGATACCGCGCGGCGCGCCCGACGGCCAACTTCAAAGCCATTTTCCACGATTCACTTTTTTGAACATTGTGAAAGTTCTAACTCTTGAACGAAGGTTCAGATCGCTTTGAGATTTTTACAACATATTCTTAGTATCATTACCTATCGTGTGAACCACAGAAACAAAAATTTCAATGACACAAAAAAATATAAAAAATAAAATACCGACAGAAAATTGAGTAAAAAAATTTAAGTTTCGAATTTTTATTATAATTTTTTAAAATAATATTGTTGGTTCACACTGAAGATACATTCATTATGCAATTATAAATATGTTCATTTTTTTTTCAGACACCCACATCGATGCCGAGAACTTTCGCCATCAACGCGCGCGCAAAAAAATACATTGCTTTATTATGTCATATCTCCGCCATTTGTTAATATTTCTGATTTTTTTTTACATATACTTATCCATGTGCATAAATGATCTGTAAAAAAATGTTTTCAATATATGCGTCACTTTTTTTTAACCCCGTCTAGAAAAGTACTTTCGAAAATCGACGAAACCGCGTATATAAGGCCTTAATAACCACCAACCAGTGCTCGTCGGCTTCGCCAACCGTGTCGATTAACTGTATTTCGGCAGGCGGGATGTGCACCTCCTCGCTGGGTCGCAGCGCTGATTCTGGCGCCTCGTTGATGGCGCTCGCTGCAAGAGGCTCCGTTCCTTGGCTATCCTTAAAATTTAATTTATCTAAGCCTTTATTATATTCGACATAGGGCTGTTCAGTGAAGGAGTGACCGATTATCGCTTCATATTATTGCGTATCGTCGGGGACTACCCGCAGCATAATATCCGGCACGAGCACCCCGTCCACGCTCACGTCGGCCCTTACCATCCCGGGAGACGTTACACGAAAATGGGACGGTCCAAACGGTTTCAGTTCGGTCACTGTAGGAACAAGCGTGTGCCCGTCCATGAGAACACGCGTCGCTTTCAATGTGCATTCGGAACTTCCTGGGTCTATCAGGGCAGTCACCTCACGGGTACCTACTTTTACACGTTTAATGTACTTGTCCACCGTTCTATTTGGGTTTTCTATGTTCAGGGAATGCAGTGGGGCCACTTTCGCGCTCGCTTCGCAGTTCCGATGCGTGTGACCACCCTTGCCGCACCGCTGACACGGTTCGCTTCTTCGAGGCTCCGCGAATTCCCTCCAGTTATAAAAGCGAGTCCGACTTTCTGCGTTCCAGGATGGCAGTCGGGGGAGGTCTTTTTTACTTGAAGCTGGTGATACTTTATTGGCTACTTTTACTGGCCTCGGGCCTACCTTTTTCGCGTCGGTTCCGCTTGCCCATCGTGGTTTCTCTCGCTGTGGGTAGCCGTATGTTAATGCCATCCTGGTGGACCATTGGGACAGCGCTCGTTCGTTGTAATTTAAATCATGGAGCAGTTCATCTCGGCTATAATGCGGCCTTGCCAAAAGTGACACACAAAGTTCCTGTGACCTTGGCCCACTTAGCACTTGTTCTTTAGTGTCACGTAGATCAAGTCCGATGTCCATGCACATTTTTACGTTCGTGTGGAAATACTCACTCAAAACTTCGTCATACGCTTCAACGCGCCATACCATGTTAGTTCATTTCGCAGCCGTGCTCTCTGCTACGAAAAACGTTTGCCGAAAGGCGGCATTAAACAACGGCCACGAACGTAATATCACCGCACGAGCTTTAAACCATTCTCGGGCTCCTCCCGTGAGGTGCATCCGAGCTATCTCCAACACATAATTGTCCGGCCACTGATGGATTCGCTGCATTGACTCGACGTTGTTAATCCAATCGGTGGCCCAAGTACCGCGGCCATCGCTTCTAAACTCCTCGATGTTCTTACTTAGGTCCGGTATCATGTGGTAGAGGGGTACTTCCGTCCGTGGCTGCGCGTCCAATGCCATACGCGTCACGAGGCGTCGTAATAAATCCTCTGTCGCTTCGGCGTCATGCAGCGCCGCGCAGAATGTATCGTCCAAATTCGGGTGTCTCGCGGATTCGGCGCGCTCCGCCGGTTGTTCGGGCGGTTTCGGGAGCTCTTCGGACATCTTCGGGTCACACGCGTCCCGAGGTCTCTCAGACGCCGAATGAGATTGTTCTGAACCAGCCCCCTGGCAATGCTGGGTCTACCGTGTCCCCGTTATTGTCACCACGTAAACTAACCCACCATGCGGCGCTAGTAGTCCCCGCATGACCCCCACTCTAGTCGCGCAGCGTCTGCATAATTTGCAGTCGACGCGTTTGGATAATTCATTATTTAGATTAGAATTTAAAAGTATATGTGTATATGGGGAGGGATGCAATATTTACACTTGTTGAAATATGATGTATTATAAAAATATTTATTGAACGAAATAAACAGATAACATTATTTTTTTTTTACATAATGGTCTAGTCACGTTGTACAATGTTTTGCAATTTTTTTCTTGTCGAGATTGCTTTTTTTTTGTTCTGCGTTGAGACGTGCAGAATATTGCTGCATCCGCTTCTGGATCTTTTGGTACATTGAAAAAATGCGATTTTTCCTTGTTTGATTGATAACCTGACGTGCAGCCAAGGACCACGCACGCAGGCATTCTTAAATATAAGCACAAAAACCACAAAAATTGTTTTTTATTTTATCGCTACACTAAAATTGTTTATTATTTTATCACTTTGTAACACTACACTACGATTTTTTTATTCGAGAACAACGACAGATCGAGAAAACGAAAAAAAATATCCACTTGGTCCACGCGACGAAAAAGATGACGAAATAATACGGAGAGGCGCTTTGCGGAGTGGGGGTCATGCGGGCGACTACTAGCGCCGCATGGTGGGTTAGTTTATGTGGCGACAATAACGAGGACACGTTACGTTAAGGGACAACACCACTGTGACGGCTTCAAAAAATCGATTTTTTGAAAACCATCTAGAAAAATCTAAAATACATTTAAGATTAAGATGCCGTTGGACCCAGGTCGAAAAAATAATTATTTTCGGAGATATTGAATATTTTGTGGAGCGGTGCAGCGCTCCGTGACGCTCGGGTTCCCGCGCAGCCGCCTCTTCCTGAGAAAGTATTGGAGGCAATTACGCCAGTCTTCGAAAATTTGAGCAGAGACGATTTGCTGCAGCGTTGTTTGGGCGGCTTCACGCAAAACAACAACGAAAGCTACAACAAATCAGTTTGGGCAATAGCCCCCAAGTGTCAGTCCGGGAGCAAAAAAATCGTCGATATTGCAGCTGATATCGCGGTATTATTATTCAATGATGGCCTGAGAAGCCTCATGAAAGTTTTGGAGACGTTGGGGATAACTATCGGCCCAAATTGTTTCAATTTTTGCGTTGAAACCGACGCAGCGCGGATCGAGCTGGCGGAGCGCTCGCTCACAGACGCTGCAAAAGAGGCAAGAAGAGCCTCTACAAGTTCGAGAAAAGATGCTAGGGACAATCATTTGCTTCTTGAAGGCCAGCTATATGATGCCGGCATCGCTGATTAAAGGTAAAAATTTTTTTTTCCAATTTATCGCATAAATTAACAAACCTAAAACTTTGAACGCTTTTTTCTCAAAACCACTTTTTTGAGTGCGGCACGCAGCAGAACTCGAGCAATTTTTATCCGATCGACTTCAAATTTGGACTGCATCAATAAAACTAGATTATCTAAAGAAGTACATAGGATTTTTTCGATATCTCAATAATAAAAAAAGTTATAGCCTATTTTCGACGAGAAATTTTGCTCGAAAATCGTCCTTTAATTTCAAAAGCGTGCCTATTTTTTAAAAATCAATATTTTTTCAAATCCCTATGTACTTCTCTCCAAAATATCATATTATTAACGAAAACACTCGGTATTTTTTTCCAGATCGACTTTGAAGAGAGTTCTGCTGCGTGCCGCGAACCACTGCAGAGGCAACAGTACCTGACGCGGGAGCTTCCCCAGCGTCACCATGGGGCGTGAAAAATTTGAAATTTTTTTTTTATGTATCTTCAATAAACAACGAACAAAACAAAAAAAATTTTTTCGAATATCTCTTTTTTTTCCCATAAAAAAAAATTCTTGAAAAATGGCAAAAAAACAGGCGGTCACAGTGGTGTTCTGCCTTAAGAGAATTTATCCCAGTGTCAGCCCCCTGTTCTGAACCATTCTCCCGACCGGCTCCGCTCCCGGCGGCGCCATCTTGGCCATGCCGACCAAGTGACTCGCGCAGGCGCTGTCCGTTCGATGGCACGCGGTCGCACTTGCGTCGCATCCGGACGATCTCGCGCTCCGCCGGGTCATCGCCATCTTGGCTCGCGGCACGCGATGCGGCTGTCGCGGCCATTATTTGTTCCACGGCTCCTTCACAGTAAGACTCAAAATCACGCGCACTGGCCATCAACCCACCCTCCGAGCACTTCGAATCCCACTTCTGAATTGTAAAAGTCAATTCCTCTAGGCGCGGAACAGAAGCGGCAGTTGGTAGGGTGAAAGATACGGCCAACCAAGATTTAATAAAAGTTCGCTAGTTTTATTAATTTGCTTCCGCCGATCGTTGGTGCCCTCGCAAAATGCGGCACGGAGCACAGAGACTATATCGTGTTCACAGTCTATTCCGCTATCGCATTTACTCCGATTGCGCGGCTGCTTAGTATGTATTTCGCGGTTTTAGGGGTATCGCGGTTACTCCGATTATCGCGGTATATTACACAATCGATCTCGCAGTTCGATCGTCCGTCGCAGAAGCAAGAAACCCTTCGTCCTCCGTTCAGAGATTAGTCGGGAGATGTACAACGCTCCCGTTTTCGGCGTGCCTCGGGATTGGCGCTAAATCGCGGCGGCGAATTCGGGAATATAATTTTGTGATCATTGCTTCTGTCGAGGTTGCAGATTCTCTTGTAGCCGCGCAAGTCGTGATCACCGCTCAAGTCGGTATCGCAGTCAGCGTGAACACGAATGGGTAACTCGGTGGGGGAAAAGTCTCTGCCCCTCGAAAATCGTGCTTACTCGACAGGCGAACGGAGCGAGGTTTTCCGTCCGATCGAACTCGATATATTTGTGTGACCGTACTGCGGATTAAAATATGCATTAAATGAATTTCAAAGTGAAAAACATGTATCGAGATCATTGTTTTCTCTCGGTTGCCTGTTTATCCCGAGAATACGGGTTCAAAAAATTAACGACGAAACGCGTTGAAAACTAAAACGCCGAAACGACCGTGGAAGGTTCAAAGAGAAATCTTGAGCCTTTGCCGCGGTCTTTTCGGCGATTTTTTTTCAACACTAAACATTATAGATAAGCGTGTATCATAAATGTTTCTCTATCCTCAATAAGCGTCGTGGCTGAGTTGGCAGCCTGACGGATTAACAATACTTGCGACCCGGGTTCGATCTCCGGCGAATCGATTTTTTATCTATATTTTTTTCTTCATTTTGTTCGCAGAAAGACTGAAAGTTCTCTTTCTCAAAGTTTCCCTTTCTCGATCGTTTCGGCATTTTTTTTCAACACATTTCACATTGGATAAGTGTGTATACCTAAGGCAGCCTTGCAGTCACAAGAGCCTTACGGCTGAGATATCAGCGTGCGGGCTCTGAGTATGGACGACGCGGGTTCGATCCCCGATAGCCAATGACTTTTTTTTTATTAAACATATATGAATTAAATATCATAAATAATGCCTGGAAAGGCGAGAGTAGCTAAAGCGAGAGGAAGTTCGATTTTTTAAAATATAAAATGAAGAAAAAAAAAAAGATAAAAAATCGGTTCACTGGAGATCGAACCCAGACCGCAAGCATTGTAAATCCGTCAGGATGCCAACTCAGCCACGACGCTCATTGAGGATAAAGAAACATTTATGATACACGCTTAAGGCCAAGTGTCACACCGACCGAGCGGCCATGAGTGCGAGAGAGATAGCTGATTTGCAGATTCCCAATGATTTCCGAAACGGTTGATTTTTGGGAAAAAAGAAAAGAAACACGTTCCGCTCTGTTGAACGACGAACAACCGCTTTCTCTTCTTTCGCCCGAAATATGATCCGTCTAGGAGAAAACTTGGCAGTAGGATTTTTACCGACTGGACGTGTGACACATGGCCTTAACTATAATGTTTAGTGTTGAAAAAAAAACCGTTGAAACGACCGCGGCAAAGGCTCAAGATTTCTCTTTGAACCTTCCACGGTCGTTTCGGCGTTTTATTTTTCAACGCGTTTCGTCGTTAATTTTTTTAACCCGCATTCTCGGCATAAACAGGCAACCGAGAGAAAACAATGATCTCGATACATGTTTTTCACTTTGACATTCATTTAATGCATATTCTAATCCGCAGTACGGCCACACAAATGTGTCGACTTCGATCAGACGGAAAACGCCCGCTCCGTTCGCCTGTCGAGTAAGCAGCACGGTTTGCGAGGGGCGGAGACTTTTCCCCCACCGAGCTCCCCATTCGTGTTCACGCTGACTGCGATACTGACTTGAGCGGTGATCACGACTCGCGCGGCTACAAGGGAACCTGCAACCTCGACAGAGGCGATGATCACAAAATTATATTCCCGAACTCGCCGCCGCGATTTAGCGCCATTCCCGAGGCACGCCGAAAAAGGGAGCGTTGTACATCTCCCTACTAATCTCTGCTACTACCTGGCGGTTTCTGTGGCCCATGAAAACTACCTTTAACTTCCATCCGTCCCGCGCTTTATCTCGTGTGTCATTCAGGGCCTTCATAAATGATACGGTCTTTTTGCAACGCACGCGCTATTTAAAACACTCATATGTCGGAGTCAGCCCCCTGGCACTGCTGGGTCTACCGTGTTCCCGTTATTGTCGCCACGTAAACTAACCCACCATGCGGCGCTAGTAGTCGCCCGCATGACCCCACTCCAGTCGCGCAGCGTCTGCATAATTTGCATGCGACGCGTTCGGATAATTCATTATTTAGATTAGAATTTCAAAGTATATGTGTATATGGAGAGGGATGCAATATTTACACTTGTTGAAATATGATGTATTATAAAAATATTTATTGAACGAAATAAACAGATAACATTATTTTTTTTTTAATAACGGACTAGTCACGTTGTACAATGCTTTGCAATTTTTTTCTTGTCGAGATTGTTTTTTTTTTGTTCTGCGTTGAGACGTGCAAAATATTGCTGCATCCGCTTCTGGATCTTTTGGTACATTGAAAAAATGCGATTTTTCCTTGTTTGATTGATAACCTGACGTGCAGCAAAGGACCACGCATTCTTAAATATAAGCACAAAAACCACAAAAATTGTTTTTCATTTTATCGCTAAACTCAAATTGTTTATTATTTTATCACTTTGTAACACCACACTACGATTTTTTTATTCGAGAACGACAGATCGAGAAAACGAAAAAAAATATCCACTTGGTCCACGCGACGAAATAGATGACGAAATAATACGGAGAGGCGCTTTGCGGAGTGGGGGTCATGCGGGCGACTACTAGCGCCGCATGGTGGGTTAGTTTACGTGGCGACAATAATGGGGACTCGTTACGTTAAGAGAATTTATCCCAGTGTCAGCCCCCTGGTCGGAGTTCTCGGTCGTAGTGACGATTTTCGGAGTTTGCCGGGCGGTCGCATTTTACCTAAAAGGACCAATCGTGAAATCCTCTTGGGAGGGAATCCCGAAAAATGGTGCCGAAATCACAGAATCAACCGGTTCAGCGTCTTCTTCATAGCCGCAAGCGTCGAACCCATGGAAAAGGTGCGCTGCATGAAAAATGTTTACTCTTGAATAAAGACGAGCACGCTCGTATCGAATCGAACACTCTCACAAACTTCTTATACACCAAATTTATATTGTACTTCTAAAATACGTATTTCTCCTTTGTCCAGGTCTAGGCACGCCAAATAATCTCATGATGGAGCTCTTGAAAGTTCCGGATGGTAAGTCGATCATATTTTCGTAATCACGAAGGAATCTAAGCAAATATTACTGTAAAATTGTACGAGGTCACCATAACCTCACAAATTGTTAGGTTAAGGACATATACAAGGTCAACATAACCTCACAAATTTTTTTACCGAGTCTTCTCATGGATGGTTGAGTTTTTTTTTTTGAGGAAAAACAAAGCATTACGCTCTGCAGAATTTCCTGATGCAGTTTTTCACGATTTTCGTTTGCCCTAAATATTGTTCCTTTCTGCGGTATCTCTGTTCGAAAATTTCAGTGGTCTCTCGCACTCATATCACATAGTACATATTTGCCTTTATCCTACACATTGTCATGTCACTTTTTCCGGTTCCCTGGTGATTCTCCTAAAGTGTGGCGAACAGCAAACTCTTTGCATTGACGTAGCCAGAATTTTTTCTGGGGCGGAGGGGCAGGAGGGACCGGCCTGACAAGAATTGGTTTTAGTATTCATTTTTTTTTTAAAGAAAATTTACATAATAGTTGATGATTATTTAACATATGTAAAATATGAAACTTGCTTTAATCACTTGTTCATGTTAACATTTAGGGGAGATATACACCTAGGAGCCGGAAAAAAAGGTCATTTTTGTGAATTTTTTCAAGGAAAACTATTTGAAATTTCGGATTGGGGTTTTAATTATCTAAAAGTATATACATTCAAAAATATGTTTAATTTTCTTTATTTAAAAATATCAAAAATATACAAGGATATTGTATGATCCTTGGAGCGTCGTAAAAAAATCTGCGTATACGGTACCCACTGGTGTTTCTTCAAAAATCATCTGAAAAAAAAAAAACCAAAAAGATTATTAAATTAGGTACTATAATCTAGTACTTGTCATAGCCGATTTTGAAAATAACGATTTATGACAAAATGGCGGACGTTTGAACATAAATAGTGATTTTTGGGCCAAAAATTAGTTATTATTTTGCCTATAAAACAAAAACTAAGTAACGGAAAAAAAAATCCTATGACAAGTACTAGATAATGGTGTATAGAATATCCACAAAAAACCTCAAGGCAACCCTGGCAGTTTACATAACCACTGGATAACGGTTAGATTTTTCAGATGGTTGGAATTGGACAAAATTCTGCCGACTTTCTAACCATGTTTCTGACCCCTACCCGTGACTTGCTCAAGTTAGAAAGATGGTTAGAAAATTGGTTTGAAATTCGAATTACAACCTTGCCGAAAAGCAACCACTTGTAACCGAATTTGTAACCGTATTTATAACCACTATCTGTGATGTGCTCAAGTTAGAAAAATGGTTAGAAATATTGTTGGAAATTTGAAATATAACCCTGCCGAAAAGCAACCACTCGTAACCAAAATTGTAACCGTATTTTAACCACTATTCGTGATTCGCTTAAGTTAGAAAGATAGTTGGAAATTTGAAATACAACCCTGCCGAAAAGTAACCACTCGTAACCGAATTTTTACCGTGTTTCTAACCACCATCCGTGATTAGCTCGAGTTGGAAAAGTGGTTAGGAAGATGGTAGGAAATTCGAAATACAACCTCAGCCGCGATTTAACGTGACTGCAAAAGTGGTCGCCAATTAAAGATGTGTGTAATTGGGATTTTAATGTGGATATTAAAGAATCGATGGCGGTACATACCGCTAAATCGTAGTTTTATTTATAACTTTTTTTTTGGTAGCGTAGCAACTCACGCAATATCGAATACCTAATGTTATAACTTTTTTTTCTGTTTCTTTACATTTTTTGTTTTTTTTTATTGTTTACAAAATATGATATTTGATCAAATGTAACGGACATCATGCTTATGATAATATATTTTTTATAATTGATTTGTGTATTGTATCGTCACTATATTTTTCCGGTTTCCTCATATATGGTGTGCAATTACGAATATTTTTTTTTGTAGATCGACATTTTTTATATGTTCGGTGCAATTAATGGAGGAAACTGTTTTTTTCGCAAATATGTTTTTAGTATCTTTGTGTTTTACCGGTAAAGTGCTAAGCTTGGTTTTTCCTGTTGTATCGCTTATCCATTGGAGGCATGCGATTATATCGTGTTCTATTTAATCTGCTTCCCAAATATTGGGCATTCTTACAGCGTGACCAATGTTCGGTCGGAAAGTCATTAATATAGCTGGTGCTTCTATTTCGGCGATCTTTATGAATAACCGGTGTGATGTGGATGCGACTTTTATGATGTGCCGAGTTTCAAAAGAGTTTCCGACATCAGTGAGCTGTTCGACGAAGAGCCCCCACACATCTCCGTTGTGAGAAAAGTGAAATATTTTCAAAATTTCAACAAAGCCAATGTTCGCGATATAAACAAATTTATTGCAAAACAGCGTTTCCTCCTTCTCTTCACGGCATCTGTATTCAATGCCCTTTATTATTGCTCGCTTGAAAAATGTGAGGTTATTGGGTCGATAATTTGCGGCTTGTAGTATTTCGGATTGCCAATTAGACGGTGAACTCCGGTAACAATTCCCAAGTCTTCTCACGTCAGCATAGCATCGTGGTACATCAAATAGAGGGGTTCGTCTCTTTTTTCCAGCTTGCAAGATAGAGTGGATTCTCATTCTTCTTGCGAGTGCGATTGTTGGATTGTGCACGAACATTTCGATAAATCGATGGAGCAAAAATTTCGTTGCAATTTGAAGTGGCCTTGCTTGTGGACCCGTTACGGAGTCAATAATTTTTTTATTGAACGATTCAAACGGAAACGCGCTGTGGGCCCAGATTGGTCCCCAATTTTCCACTGTGTCCGTCAAATGAATGAGGATATGAACGTTCAATGTCATGTTTTCTTCACCGAACGTCTGTTGAAACCGTTGTGCATACTCCGTAAGCAAAGGCCGTGCTTCATCGAGCTCTTCGGTGCAGATAGTATCCTTGTTCAATATATACGCCGCTCGAGAAATTAATGCAACGTGCTTGAGATCTTCCGCCCGAATTATCCCCTCCAAGCACGGCACAGAATAGTAGAGGAGCCAGTTTCGCCATTCAGAAGCCTTCCACTGTTTCATAGTTTCCACCAGTCGTGGTGTCCTTGAAATTCTGCTAGGCGGTCGAATCTTTTTTAATCGCGAATTAATCTTCCTCAACGATCTTGGGTTTCCTCGGTACCAAGGATCACTTAATTTTCCATCCAGCAACAGCATGGTATGTTGCTTAGCTACGCCCAAGTACAGATTGTGCATACTTTCAACGACAACGCCCCGCGCCAAATTGAACCCACGCAGAAGCCCAAGTGTCGAACGTCCTTTTATGCCGAATACTTTATTTTTTAGCTCGTACGCTTGGTTCATAAGCGCTCTTATTTCCGAATCCGTGCGGGAATGACTATCCGTAATAGAATACACTCGACCAAGTTGCTTGATTCTTTTCCCTTCGGCATAACAAAACGTGCATCCATACTTTCCATTGAACTGGGTCATGTTGAGAAGCGCAGGTCTAGCTATGGAATCTACGGTACAAATTAAAGGTACGGATTTGCTCGTAACGACGTTAATACCGTCAGGCTTCCAAGTCATACCCGTTTCATACAAAAATACCAACTCCTGAAAGGTTGGCAATGTAAATGCGTTTAGGACAGGATGGGAGGCGTCGACCCAGATACCGGCTAGCAACATATGTCGTTTTCGTGCATTAGGCGGTAGTTCGTTGATGGTCAACAGTATGGGCCAAGCGCTGGCTTTGGATGAATTTGAGACTTTGCAGCCGTCTGTGTTTATAGTAAAAGAATAGTTATGTTCCTCGCTCAAAAAACTACCAGACTTGCAGTGTCTCAAATATTCCTTGCCGTCGTATATATCCTCAATACCTTCGGGATTCTTTCTTTGCCGCGTACGGCGGTACTGTAAAGAATTCACTATTTCCGGTACAGAGAAGAGTTGTCGGAGCTGGGGTTCTAATTTCATTTGAATGAAATATGATAACGATCGGTTATCTTTTCTCGGGCCGGTGCTTTCACACAAACAATCTCGTTCCGGTTCTGTTCCTTCTCCAACAGTGGTTTTACATAGGCGACAGTACAAATGGCGCACGATTGCGATGCCATCGTTTCTGAGTAATGTTTTCCATAAACCATTCAATGTAGAAGGCAGGCCACTACATATCGTGATGCCGTTCATCATTTGCAACATTGCCAGAGTAGTTTGGTACGTCAATCGGGACCGTACCGATATAGCAATAATCATGGTTAGTATTTCACTTTCCGATACATTGTCTCTCATGCTTGCCCTCCGGACAAAGTCATGCATGCCTGGTGTCGCAAATATTTCCCCGGAGGAATCTCCATTATTTTCAGGTTCCTCAATTTCGGAATTATCGTCAGATTCGTCATATTCGCTACATCCGTCACTATCCATGTCGTTGTCATTGTTGTCATGTTTCTCCATTGATTCAACGTCGGTATCTTCAACGTTGGATTCCTCATCGTAGCTTACCTCGAGCGCAGGGACGTTTTCGGCGTTAACGGTCGTATCCACTGTCCTCGTACCGGTACTGCTGCAGTTGCTTTCGACCCTATGTTGATCGCACTGCTGGATTTCGCTACCTTCGTTGTACCGCGGCAATAACGGGGACTCCACTGATACGTCGCTGTCCAATAGCTCCTCAAGTTCTGTGTCCATTGATTCAGAATCATCTGGTTTTGGCTTGGGGCAAAAACAGAGCACTATCACTATCATTTCAGGTCGAAGAATATTATGTATGTATTTCTTGGCAAATTTTATCTCAGATGATTTCATTCAATATTACAGACGACCGATGTCTTTAAGTGTGCAGAATTTCGAGTTTATCTACATTTGTATAAAAAAAAATAAAGTCGTAACATTTTTGTCAGTTCTTATGAAATTCAATGTCAACAATATTTACGTTATGTATACTTATATTGAAAATTTAATGCCGATTCATTTGAAATCATTCGTAACATTATTGAAGTTATCAACAATGAAGGGTTTTTTTTTTTTCATTTAACATTTAAATCAATTCCAATCCATTTTTCTCTTTTCGTTATATATATTATGAGAAATTTTTGGGATGTTGATGATGATTTAAAACTTACAAATGCCAGTTCGCCGGTGAACCGTAAATGTTTGCAAGTTGGGTCCCATGGGTGAGCCATCCTGTGTAACCGGTACAGTTGCATCCTTCTTCGCATAATGGTTCGGCGACAGAGCGCTTTACGCGAACATGATAACTCCTGAGCGTTCGACATTACAGATCTGGGTACATGAAACAGCGTTCATTTACTTTTCAACACAGTTTTGAGCTCGTCGTTCTATCAGTTTTTTGTTTCTTCTTATTTTATTTTTTATTCTGCTCTCCTTCATGTTCAACCTCGGTTTTTTTTCTTCAACAATTTCGCCTGTTTTACCGTTATAAGGATTATTTTTGGCTGTACGCCTTGGAAAAATATACAAGATCAAAGGACGAATTTTTTTTTTTGTGAAATTTTGAGAATTATACATCAGAGATTTAAGGATGTATGCGGGAGACTTTTCGGATAAAATTTTTATTTGATCCGAATTATTGTACTTCGTGATTCAATAAAAATCTGAAAAAATTCAGCAACAATTGGCATGCTATGAACAACAATAATCAACATTAATATCACTCAAAAGTTATTAACAAATTGTGTAAACAATTAATTATTTAATAACATAACGGTGACTCCTTGTTTTTCTTATACGAATTAAATGTGTCAATTTTTCTGAACGCTTATGAATTTTTTCAAAATTTTCCTACGATTTTGAAATTCCCTTTTTCAAATTTTTAGAATGGTCGTATAAATGCATTTTTCGGCCTAGTATCTATGAAACTTTGCAAAACTAATGGTAAACCTGTCTGCAAAATTTACATTTTTTAGTTTATATTTCAAAATAATTTTTTCAAATTTTCCTACGTTTTTGAAATATTTAGAAAAATTATTATGAAATATAAACTAAAAAATGTAAATTTTGGATATGTTTTTGCGGACAGGTTTACCATTAGTTTTGCAAAGTTTCAAAGACACTAGGCCGAAAAATGCATATATACGGCCATTCTAAAAATTTGAGAAAGGGAATTTCGAAATCGTAGGAAAATTTTGAAAAAATTTATAAGCGTTCAGAAAAATTCACACATTTAATTTGTATAAGAAAAACAAGGGGTCACCGTTATGTTATTAAATAATTAATTGTTTAAACAATTTGTTTATAACTTTTGAGTGATATTAATGTTGATTTTTATTGTTCATAGCATGCCAATTGTTGCTGAATTTTTTCAGATTTTTATTGAATCACGAAGTACAATAAGTCTGATCAAATAAAATTTTCATCCGAAAAGTCTCCCGCATACATCCTTAAAATTGTGTACATAATTTTAATTCCCGAATTAAAATTTGGGATCAATAAAATCATGTACATAATTGTAATTCCCAAATTAAAATTTGAGGGAATTAGAATTATGTACATAATTTTAATTCCCGAATTAAAATTTGGGGTAAATAAAATTATGTACATAATTTTAATTCTTGAATTAAAATTTGAGGGAATTGAAATTATGTACATAATTTTAATTCTTGAATTAAAATTTGAGGGAATTAAATTTATGTACATAATTTTAATTCTCAAATTTTAATTCTCAAATTTTTATTCCCTCAACTTTTAATTCAAGAATTAGAATTATGTACATCATTTTATTGACCCCAAATTGTAATTCAAGAATTAAAATTATGTACATAACTTTATTTACCCCAAATTTTAATTGGGGAATTAAAATTATGTACATAATTTTAATTCACGAATTACAAATTGGGGTCAATAAAATTGTGTACATAATTTTATTTCTTGAATTAAAATTTGAGGGAATTAAATTTATGTACATAATTTTAATTCTTGAATTTTAATTCGAGAATTAAAATTATGTACATAATTTTATTGACCCCAAATTTTAATTCGGGAATTAAAATTATGTACATAATTTTATCTACCCCAAATTTTAATTCGGGAATTAAAATTATGTACATAATTTTAATTTCTTAATAAAATTTCACGAAATTAAAACTATGTACTTAATTTTAGTTTAAATATTTAAATTTTGTACATAATGAAAATTGCCCATAAATATTTTGTCTAGACATAAAAATAATTTTGTGCGATTTAAAATTTAGTTCAATTCATTGAATTATTATAATTGTGGTATTTCAATTTGACTTTAAAGTTACATTTTGTCGTAGTATAATTTTAATTTATCGAATTTATATTCGGTCTTAATAAATTTTTGAATCGTCAATTCGTGTGATGCTACACCACAATATTAATTCATTGAATTATTTTGTGGGTCATTAAATGTTTGTCCTACAATTTGTATGACTGTAGAGCTGAATAAAAATGCATTAATTTTTTCTTATAACATAATAAAAATGGATTAAAATTATGTCTAGACAAAAAATTAATTCCACGTTTTTAGTATCCTATCCTGTGTATTTTGAATTAATTTTATGTCTAGACATAAAATGAATTCATTATTTTTGCTTTTGATTAAATAAAAATGGTTTCAGAAACTATTAGTTTCTGTTGAAATGAAATATTTTATTTTTATTTAAGGTTCAACATTTTTGATAATAAATAGCAAAACGGCGTACCATATTCCTCATAGAGGAAGATTTGACTATCACGCTAAATCTCGAGTAAGCAATTTGCAAATTTCAATTTGCAGCGTATTTATTAATTTACAAGGTTTAAACTTTGTATTGTAATTTTATGTTTAGAACTATAATTCTTTATTGTTATTCATTTTTTATTCATTTACAAGGTTAACGTTATAAATGAATAAAAAATGAATAAAAATAAATAATTATAGTTCAAAACGTAAAATGTTCCAATTTTTATAACTTCCCTTTTGGGAAATTATGAAGTACATTATAAATTTTAAATAATTCTATAATTTTTAACATTAAATTGCAAATTTCCTGTAGTTGTTCAAATTTATTGTAGTTATTGTGCCGCGTTGAAGACATTTTTTCTTCTATATATATTTACGTTCGGTCTTTCGTCGACCTTTTGTTTTCTTACAGTACGCCTCGCTTGGGATACGCAGCGAGCAGGGCTATATTTTTTCTTCTGTATATATATTTATGTTCGGTCTTTCGTCGACCTTTACGACCTTACAGTACGTCTCGCTTGGGATACGTAGCGAGCAGTGCTACACATACACACACATACACCTCACAGAATTGAAAAAAATGTAATAAAATAAAAAATGATTCTGTGAAGTATGTACAATTTGTTCCAGGGAGAATGATTCAAAACTTTATTATAAATTAACTGAAATGAAATTTCCAAGAACACATTTTGTCCCGTATGAATATATACCCACCCATGTAGAAATTGACCATCGGCCCAGCGCTGGCTCAGTGTCGAACTTGATTGGCCGAGGCTCGGCAAAAATGCTTGGCCCAGGCATGGAAATGTGACACACGGCTGACGCTCGGCAGCCGAGGGTTGGCTACGATGCTAGGACCATGACTGGCTCATGTATAAATTGAGCATCGGCCCAGCGTTGGCTCAGTGTCGAACTTCATTGGCCGAGGCTCGGCAAAAATGCTTGGCCCAGGCATGGAAATGTGACACACGGCTGACGCTCGGCAGCCGAGGGTTGGCTACGATGCTAGGACCATGACTGGCTCATGTATAAATTGAGCATCGGCCCAGCGTTGGCTCAGTGTCGAACTTCATTGGCCGAGGCTCGGCAAAAATGCTTGGCCCAGGCATGGAAATGTGACACTCGGCTGACGCTCGGCAGCCAGCGCTGGGCCGATGCTCAATGCATACATTGGCCAGTCGTGGTCCTGGCATCGCAGCCAACCCGGCTACGATGCCAGGACCACGACTGGCTCATTTATAAATTGAGCATCGGCCCAGCGTTGGCTCAGTGTCGAAATTAATTGGCCGAGGATCGGCAAAAATGCTTGGCCCAGGCATGGAAATGTGACACACGGCTGACGCTCGGCAGCCGAGGGTTGGCTACGATGCTAAGACCACGACTGGCTCATGTATAAATTGAGCATCGGCCCAGCGTTGGCTCAGTGTCGAACTTCGTTGGCCGAGGCTCGACAAAAATGCTTGGCCCAGGCATGGAAATGTGACACACGGCTGACGCTCGGCAGCCGAGTGTTGGCTACGATGCTAGGACCACGACCGGCCCATGTATAAATTGAGCATCGGCCCAGCGTTGGCTCAGTGTCGAACTTCATTGGCCGAGGCTCAGCAAAAATGCTTGGCCCAGGCATGGAAATGTGACACACGGCTGACGCTCGGCAGCCGAGTGTTGGCTACGATGCTAGGACCACGACTGGCCCATGTATAAATTGAGCATCGGCCCAGCGTTGGCTCAGTGTCGAACTTCATTGGCCGAGGCTCGACAAAAATGCTTGGCCCAGGCATGGAAATGTGACACACGGCTGACGCTTTGGCAGCCAAATATTGGCTACGATGCTAGGACCACGACTGGCCCATGTATAAATTGAGCATCGGCCCAGCGCTGGCTCAGTTTCGAATTTCATCATCGTTTCAATGTGACACACGGCTGACGCTTGGCAGCCAAATATTGGCTACGATTATATTTACATTATATTTACAGTTTGAGAGAGTAAGAGAGTGCGAGAGTGGGAGAGTGAGTGAGTGAATGAGTGAGAGAGAGTGAGAGGGCGGGTGGAGGGGTAGATGGATGGACGAGAATGTGAAAACGTGAAATTGTGAAAATGTCAAAATATGAAAATGCGAAAATGTAAAAAATGTGAAAAATGCGAAAAAGTGAGAAATGTGAATATGTGAAGATGTGAAAAGTGTGAAAACGCGAAAATGTGATGGATAGATGAAGAGTGACAGAGTGAGCATGTGATAATATGAGAAAGAGAGAGAGCAACTCATATTATTTGCATGTACCTTTTTTTTCATCACCCGAAAAGTCTGATAACATTTTCAATGCCATAAAACAGCTGCACTTTGTGTAATATCTGTAGATTTTTTCTAATAGGAACGGAATACTGAGCTAATATGTCAACCAGCTTTTTTTATAACTGTTACTAACCACGAACAAGTTGATGTAATCTCTATATTGAAAGAAGTAGTAGTTTTTAAGTGCATAGATATTTATTAATCAGTCTTTATTGTGATTGTTATAGTCATTCGTATTATAAGTCTGAAGTAACGACTAGGACGTAAATGTTATAGTTATTCGTATTTTAAGTCTAAAGTAACGACTAGACGAACTAGGACATATAGGGCTGAAAAAAATTAGTTTTTCTTCAATAAACTATAATAAATTAACGAGTTTGATATTGCAAAGTCACCAACAAAAAAATCATTAAATGTATTTTAAAAAAATCATAATTTCTCCAATAATTGAAAACAAAATAATAATGATGAATGGATAAACAAACCGATAATCAAGTTAAAAAAATGAAAACTATGAAAATTAAAATTATGCAAATACAAATTATGAAAATAAAAATCATTAAAATAAAAACATTGAGTTGCTGAATTATAATCTTAGTAGTAACTCTTATAAACTTTGAATTCCCCTCTCAAAACATCCTAGCATATAGCAACAGAGCCGGTAATACAATCGCTTTTTCAAACTATGTTAAACGACCGGCTTAAAATCTGTCAACGTAAAAAAAAAGGTCGTTGTCTTCGTATAAAATCGTCTTTAAGCAGTTTTCCTTGCTTAAACGCTGCTTGAACGCGCGCTCTTCCCACCTTCTCTATCTCCAGCACCTGATAACCACTTGCTTACTGTAGAACGAACCGTACTTGGAGCACAGGTGTGAACATCGATCAGAACGTCTGTAACATAAATCAATACCTATATAAACACCACGATCCTAATTTTATTTAATGAATACATTCGTATAAATGGAGACAGGCATACTGAATACCTGCTTTATAAATATTGTATTTTTCGCATTCGGTACATATGCTATTGTTGGCTTTTCCAGTATATTTTGCTTGGCGTTAAGACGCGGCCGCGTCACTTAATCCTTTGTCAACAAAATAATGGCATAAGAGTAAAGCAATTATTTGAAAGCAGCTCTAGCAGATATCTCGAAAAATAAAATAAAATAAAATAAAATAAAAATACTTTTACTTTTGTGTTAACAATAAAGTGAATAAAAAGGGAATCAGCACGAAAAATAACTAAATCTCATTTTTACTCAAATAAAATGAAAATCAAACTAATATTCAATTTTCGTTAAATGAGAGTGCACTTGACATGTTTAGCTAATCTTCGAAGCTGCTACTGTTAAATAAACAGTCATTAAATTGCTGCGAGCAATTTACCTCTTAAGCAGGCATATGCATGGGTACCACTGAAGTTCATTTTTCCAGCTCCTTTAAGCTTGCGACCACAGCCACTGAACTGCATTTGTACTTCTTTTGCTATGTACGCTGTCAACACTTTGGAAACTGATTCCTTAATATCGCGAGTACCATTCTGGATAAGCAGCATCCAAACATTCTGAAAAAAAAAACACGTACACATGAAATTAATATAATCAGACAAGTATACTTGTCTAGTGATATTGGAAGACATCATTGGGGAGATAAAAATCGTTGCTCACAAGTGACTCTCGAGATTCTTCGTCCACGAGTTTGACTTCGAGCGCTTCAAACTCTTCCAAAGTCCGGCATTTTATTTCTTCAACGCCAAGTGTTGCTTTGCATTTCCTCATTGTTTCACCTGCGGACTTGAGGCTTGCTGATGGGACAACGGTGCGGAGAAGATTTTTGAATTGAGCTCGAACTTCAAATAAGATGTTCTGCTCGACACGACCCATTTTTTTGCGTATCCTGTTTTCCATTCCTTTCAATACGTCCTCAATATCTTTTTTTAACAAAGTTTGACCTTCAACTGAATGAACGTATCATAAATCAATTACAAAGCATATACATGAATCTTAATTTTTTTTATAACTTGGCTCAGAAACGCCGCTGCGTCTCTTGATACATATTGGGGTTATTAAAAAACACAAACATTTTGCGATGAAGAGTATAATTTCTCTAAATAAAAATGTTTTTTTCCCATAACGCTAATACATAAACACGAGAATGTAAGAATTTCAGATTTACCTGCATCATCCATGAATGCATGATATTGATGCATCGGGTCTCCGTCGATGCTCGCCATTGATTTCGTTGAATGATCATCGACATTCTGATCATTACAGCCGAGCATTGTCTCCGCTATACTCGAAGATTCGGAGGTAGTTTTTGTTTCGGCACTAATTGTATCTAGGAAACCAAAATGTTCAAGAGGTACAAAAATGTGTGTGTTTATATATTTAAGAGAAGCTACATACAGTTCAGTAATCAAATAAATTATAATATTAATATTTATAATGATAGCAATGTCAAACCTGCAGCTGAAGACGGAAAACTTGCAGCAGCTGTAACTTCTTCTCCCTCGCACAATCTATTAAGGCGCCTTATACCTTGATTGTAATTTGCTACAAAGTCAAACAGAATTCCATTAATTACTATTTCTTAAATCTGATCAGATTATAAGTTAAAGAAACCAATATTTATGAAAAGCACAGGGTATACTCAGAATAGAGGCGCAGTGGTTACTGTATTTTTTTAAGTTAATAGTAGAAGTTTGTTCTTACAAGCTTCCTGCATTATTGAAACCTTGTGTTTTGCCCATGACTTATCCGGATTTTTATTAGTCTGGACGTAGCGAGATGCAAACTGTAGGCCAGCTCCGGTTGGATACAAACAATACCAGTGTCGTTTCTCGTAACACAGCCAAGAAGATAGCACAATCTCAATCGATTTTTGGCCATAATCATTGAATTCGACGACAACGTGGGTAGTTTTTTCCAACAAACTCCTGTTTCATGATAAAAGAAAATTATATGATTTCGATATTAAGGGCGGGGTAAAGTATTAAAAAATTTTTTTTTTCATTTTTTTTAAATTTTTTAAATGAATGCATAATATCTCAAGAATATTGTGTTAAAATTTCAAGTCGATCGGAGTAAAATTGACGAAGTTATGAGTATTTGAGCGTCTATTGCTCCATGCCGGGTTTTATACCTGGGCGGCAGCTGCGCGGCGCGCTATTGTATTTTTCGACCCCGAATAAATTTCTTGATAAACGGGCCTGTTCCGGTCCCGTTATGTATATTCGAGGCATGGTGTATATTAGTATACACATTAGTCTGTACATCAGTTGACCGCTGTATGCCGTGCTGAGCAGTAGCAAGTCACACTAACAGTTTGAGTCCGTTTTCGTTCGTGTTCGTACCTCGAAAAATGCCTCGAAAAATAAGCAGACAAGATCGTGAGAACGGTATTGGGCAATTGTGCCGACCGAAAAAAAAGTGCCTCCTCAAAAGCGTAAAAACGACGAACCGTTAGCTAATAGCGCGTCAGCGAAAAAAATTAAAAATAATCCCGCTGGGGTGGTAGAAGACATCCAAAAACATTATCGAATGATAGATTTCATTCTTGTTTTTTCGACTATTGCTACTGTAGTCAAATGTGTGAAGTGTGATGGAAAAGTTACATTCCAAACATGCAAAAAGAAGGTCTTGGTTTCAAGATCAAGGTTACATGTGAAAAGTGTAAACAGCCTCACTACATTCCATCAAGTGAAAGAATAGACAGTGGTGTATACGATGTCAATTATCGATTTGCTTTCGTAATGCGAGTGTTAGGCTTAGGTTTAGCCGGATGCAATAAGTTCTAGAAGAAACGTCAGAATTGACTGTATCAGGCGACGGCACTTGGAAAAAAAGAGGATTCTCTTCGTTATTTGGCGTTGCTTCTCTAATTGGATATTGTACTGGCAAGGTACTTGACATTTTTGTAAAAAGTAGTTACTGCCACGGTTGTAAGACTTGGAAAAATAAATTAGATTCTGCCGAATACGAAGCGTGGTACGAAGAGCATGTGGATAGCGGTGATTGCAAAGCCAACCATGAGGGACCCTCTGGAAACATGGAGGTATCAGCAATTATAGAAATGTTCGAACGATCGGTGGAAAATCTTGGGGTGAAATATCGTAACTACATCGGAGACGGTGACTCAAAGACGTACAGCGGCGTTGTCAATGCAAAACCTTATGGTGAAGATTTTGTGATAAACAAAAAAGAATGCATAGGGCATGTCCAAAAGAGAATGGGAACACGTCTGCGTGGACTAGTAAAAACAAGCGTAGTTGACACAAAAACCAAGGCCGGAAAGATCGTAAAAAGAAAAAGCCTTTCTGGCAAAGGAAAGCTCACTGCTAAAATGATTGATAAATTGACTGTTTACTATGGACTAGCTATTCGACGTTATTATGATTCAGTTGAGAAGATGAAAAATGCCATATGGGCAACTTATCATCACTACAGTTCAACCGACGAGAACCCACAGCACGAGAAATGCCCAAGCGGCGAAGACTCCTGGTGCGAATGGCAGCAAGCTGCAGCTGCAGATGCTCTAGAATCATTCAAACACAGCTACACAGCCCTTCCTACTGACGTTCTGGAAGCCATTGAGCCCATTTATAGTGACTTGAGCAACGACGCACTTTTGCAGCGATGTCTTGGAGGTTTCACGCAAAATAATAATGAGAGTCTCAATCAACTTATTTGGAAAATCTCTCCAAAGTCAGTCAGTGGCACCTCTACAATTGTGGAAATTGCAGCTTATGTAGCTGCATTTACTTACAATGAAGGTTCTTTCGCTTTGTTGGCCTTTATGGAAGAGATGCAAATCAGTACAGGGCCAAGTTCTCACGAATGGGCCCGACAAGTTGACGATTTGCGAATTAGTAGAGCAGAGGAGCAAGCGGCGCACGACAGTAAAGAAGAAAGAGTTTTGCGTAGACAAACGCAAAAAGATGCTCTCGATCATCTTGATGGAAGCCTTTTGCTCTACGGACCTGGCATCGACGACTTTGAGTGAGTATAAGAAAATTATCGAGTTTTATTTTGAATTTCTAAAAATTCAAAGATAATTGAAAAATCTGAAAAAATTCATACGTATTCAGAAAAATGAACGAATCACGAAAAAAAATTGGGTTGCGGGGAAATTTGTTGACTAATTTTTTTTTTTCATCATTTTGTTAATAACATTTTGGAATTATTATTATGCAAAATGAATCTTTTGAGTACCTTTAATATGCATGAATTTTCTCAGATTTTTATGCAATCGAGAAGTGTTCTCAAACTTATGTGCAATGAGCGCTAAGCGACCAAACTCTTCTGCGTTTTTCAAACCGTTTTTCTGAGACTTGTCATATTTGAAGTCCGTGTGCACGATAACTCAAAATCTACTGGACCAATCGCTTTGAAATTTTGCACAGTACTTCTTCAAATAATTCACCAGGTATTGTCGAGAGCTTTTTTGTTTTTTTTAATAATTACTAATTTTTCAACAACAAATTAGCCGATTTTTTTTAGCGAAAATCGGGTTTTTGGCTCCCAAGTGCTACGAAAAATCGAAAAAAAAAATCCTCCCGTCATTACCTCGAGAAACATCTCCTTTAACAAATGCATTTTGATTTTTTTGTTTCAGATGATTCTGTTGCGAGTTATGGTGCACACCGCAAACCAACTTTTTTTCGAGGCGCCTCCGGGGTTTAATTTTCACTCGCTCAATTTTGAATATTTTGCAATGCAAATTTAGGAGAATGTTGTTCAAATGTTACTTTATTATATGTAAATTTTTCAATAAACGAACACTATCCGTTACGCCAAAAAAAATCTTAAAAACATGCCTTTTTTTCGCCGAATTAACTTTACCCCACCCTTAACTAAGAGGGCACAATGAAATAAAAATGGAAATAAATAATAACACAAACAGAATAGAAGAGGAAAACGTCAACGAAAAAATAAAAAATGGCCAACAACAACGGGGAAATAAGTCACTGACAATTCCGCAATATTTATATAAGCAAAAATTAATCAACATTACTTAAAACATAACCATAACATTTCATAATATTTTTTATACATTATATATTTATCATATATATTTTTTTCTTCCAAAGCCCTTGAAGTTAACGCGGGCCGAGAACAAGACACATGATTTTTACTACTACTATTATTATTATTATTATCACACGATATATATATATGAGGCATTCCACGTCATTTCACCTAGCCCGTGACCCCGACCATCTTAGATTTTCCTGATTTTTTTTTGTCGAATTGTGTCGCATGAAAGGAATATCCACACCAATTTTTAGATTTTGATTTCTTCTCTTTTAGGAGTTATAATTTTCCAAAAAATGTCGGTTTCGGAAGTTTTGGAAACGTTTAAACGCTGATAACTCTTGACCTAATTGAGATATCGACAAATGTTAATATATAGATATATTTTTTTCTTTTGAAGCATATTTTCACGGAAAAATATTTTTTTAAAATATATACTGACATTTGTCGATATCGCAATTAGTTCAGAAGTTATCAACGTTTAAACGTTTCTAAAACTGCCGAAATCACCATTTTTTGAACAATTATAACTCCTAAAAGAGAAAAGATAAAAATCTAAAAATTAGTGTTGATATTCCTTTCATGCGGTATAATTTTACAAAAAAAATCAGGATAATCAAAAAATGGTCGGGGTCACGGGCTAGCTGAAATGGCATGGAATGCCTCATATATATATATATATATATATTAAAAAAATGTTTTATACCTCGTTGGTGTGCCTATGGGTATAAAAAATGTTTTATACCCATAGGCACACCAAGAATGGGCCTGAAGTTTGCATCGTTGCGACGCAACGGTTTTGGAAAAAAAAAACTTAATTTCTTATATTTTCTTATATATATAGGCTCGAGTTGGTGAAAAAATATTGTAAAACCGTTCTGTTATGTTTGCGACCACCAGAACCCACCCTTATCAGAGGGTGAAATGTGAAAAAAATCTATCTCCCAGGGTTTCGATATAATCAGCTTTTTTATTCGCGTTATTTGGACTATGACCCAAAAGAAGCTTGCAAAAAAAATGGCAACGATTTGGATGCTCCGGAACCCGCCCTCATCGGGTGAATGTTGAGAAAAAATCTATCTTCCAGGGTTTTGATATAATCAGCTTTTTTATTCGCGTTATTTGGACTATGACCCAAAAGAAGCCTCCGAAAAAAATGGCAACGATTTTGATGCTCCGGAACCCGCCCTTATCGGGGGGTGAAAGTTGATAAAAAATCTATCTTTCAGGCTTTTGATATAATCAGCTTTTTTATTCGCGTTATTTGGACTATGACCCAAAAGAAGCTTGCAAAAAAAATGGCAACGATTTTGATGCTCCGGAACCCGCCCTTATCGGGGGGTGAATGTTGAGAAAAATCTATCTCCCAGGGTTTTGATATAATCAGCTTTTTTATTCGCGTTATTTGGACTATGACCCAAAAGAAGCCTCCGAAAAAAATGGCAACGATTTTGATGCTCCGGAACCCGCCCTTATCGGGGGGTGAAAGTTGATAAAAAATCTATCTTTCAGGCTTTTGATATAATCAGCTTTTTTATTCGCGTTATTTGGACTATGACCCAAAAGATGCCTCCGAAAAAAATGGCAACGATTTTGATGCTCCGGAACCCGCCCTTATCGGGGGGTGAATGTTGAGAAAAAATCTATCTTTCAGGCTTTTGATATAATCAGCTTTTTTATTCGCATTATTTGGACTATGACCTAAAAAAAGCCTCCGAAAAAAATGGCAACGATTTTGATGCTCCGGAACCCGCCCTTATCGGCGGGTGAAAGTTGATCAAAAATCTATCTTCCAGGGTTTTGATATAATCAGCTTTTTTATTCGCGTTATTTGGACTATGACCCAAAAGAAGCTTGCAAAAAAAATGGCAACGATTTTGATGCTCCGGAACCCGCCCTTATCGGGGGGTGAATGTTGATAAAAAATCTATCTCCCATGGTTTCGATATAATCAGCTTTTTTATTCGCGTTATTTAGACAATTACCCAAAAGAAGCTTCCAAAAAAAATGGCAACGATTTTGATGCTCCGGAACCCATCCGTATCGGTGGGTGAAATGTGTAAAAATATATGTATTTCATTACCTACGTTCGATACAAGTATATCCTACATTCCTAGCGTTTCATTCTCCCAATGCAAAGTTTCTCGTACATACTCTCAATTTTTCGTTTGCCACGCTATTCAGAATTTCGAAGTATTCTTTGATGTTAGAAGTTGCGACATAAAGAACCTCTGTATAATTAATTTTTGGCCCTGAAAAGAGCCGTTTGAAACTTATTCGAAAAACTTTTTCAAGATAGAATTCACGACACTGAGAAGGTTTTCCAAATTGGTTTATGGCTCTAAAAAGGGCCGTTCTCTTTACGTTTCCGCTGATAACCACTACTCCTGCAATATGGTGATTGCGGTATTATTTATCCACTTGGGCAGTATCAGCGAACGTTCCGAAGCATCTTTACATTCATTTTAAAAAAATACATATTTATTTTCCGGAACCCACCTTCATCGAATGTCATAGTAGAATCTTGTCTGAAAAAAATTGATTTAACTTAAATGTATGTAATCAAAAACCGTTATTTATCAGTCTCTCTGACTTCTCAGATGCGCTCTGCGGCATACGTTTCGTTCGAAAAAGTGGTCTCTCTGACTTTTCTGACGCACTCTGCGTCGTAAGTGTATCTTTAAGTATATCACTTGCATGCACTCAGACTTGCCTGATTTTTTCCGTATATTGTATTTCGATTATACTTTGTTCTCCATATACCATATTGCTGCTTTCTTTTCTGACAGCAAACTTTTTTTTACCATTTTGTTCGTAGAGGGATCATGTATTTCGATAATATAACGATTATTTTCAAATGGGACACATAGGGAGTATCAGTTAATATTATTTGTATGTGAGAGAAAAACGACGTTCTATTCTTCCGATGATTAGACACTACTGGCAGCTTACCAACACGATGCAAGAATTGTTTATTTTTCACATCCTTGTCATCCATTAATAAACTGCCACCACTATTGACCTACTTGGTGGCGTCGCGACAGTTCTCTTTAGACTTTTTAGATATAGTTCTTTTTAAAAAAAAAGTGAATTTCTTAAGGCCAAGTGTCACACCGACCGATCGGCCATGAATACGAGAGAGATAGCTGATTTGCAGATTCCCAATGATTTCTGAAACGGTTAATTTTTGGGAAAAAAGAAAAGAAACACGTTCCGCTCTGTTGAGCGGCGAACAACCGGTTTTTCTTCTTTTGCCCGAAATATGATCCGTTTAGGAGAAAACTTGGCAGTAGAATTTTTACCAACTGAACGTGTGACACATGGCCTTAAGACTAGGAACGATTTTTTTATCTCTTTTTTTTTACATTTTATTGCATTTCACTTTGCGTCTGCCTGCATTGTACTCGGCTACGTGACCTCTGCCCAATTCCTTATGACATACTATTTCGTATATCTTTTACACAACTTGCATAGGAAGTGATCAGGCATACTATGTTCCTTTTCAATCTCTCGTTTGGAACCTCTTCCTATTTCTATTTCTTCGTCGTCTGTGCTTATTTCTGACTTGTGCGCGCATTCGATGTGACACTTGCGCTCGCACATCTTGCACGCTATTGTATTTGTGCCCGTCGAGATGAAGCATTGAACACACATGTCTTCCATATTTTCAGATTTAAGGAGCAATTCATATGCAACCTCGAGTCTATAAGCCGCAGGATTAAAGTCGGTATTGAATGCTTTCGAACTTCCCAAGCATTGCATGTAATACATTATGTATGCTCCACAACTATGTCCGTCGTTCTCAGATTGGTAAGGGCGTGCGCTAATTTTATCCTCTTTCCATTTAATATTTTGTAATTTGTGAAATGAAGAATTGGAGCCGCAAAACCGTAGAAAGTCCTTGAATGCATCTATCACTCGTATGTTGTCTGTTCCGTTTTTATAAGGATCCAATAATATCAATTTTTTCTGTTCAATGTCAGCAACTAATAACCGCCAGTGACCATAAAATAAATACGGCATGAGTAATTTACTTCCAATGGTATGACTGCTCCTGCAAATCATTCTGTTCCGGTCAATCCTCTTTCGGCTGTATTCGCCGGCGATCATTGCAGTGTCATCTGTGGGTATATATGATATCCCCGGCCAGTCGTCCAAATTTGCAGCTGCGAAAGAATCAATTAGTATTCCGTCGATCCATCTCTGACTACGAATTGTAGAATACTCCTTGGCGGTCAACTCGAATGTATTGATCGACATCGATTTTGTCGTGAAGTAACGCCCAACTGGCAATCTGCGAGATGCTGACAACATGTAATAATTTATGTCTTTTACTAATCCATTGTGAAATTTATTCACTTTTTTGTGCGGCATTTCGTGTTCTGTTGCTGTCTCTAGACTTGCAAGTCCATCTTCATTTTCAACCAGGTGATCTGTTACGTCCGCATTTGCTTTTATATAGCACGTGAGACTACTTGCTGTTTTTATTTGTTATTTGTTTTCGGTTTTTTCCGCCGCAGCAGTCTCCATTATGCACTTTCCCTTTTCAACTTTTGACACCTTTTTTTCTTCTTTCCTTTGACTGCCTTTGTCTATGTTGGTGTCTGTCTTCTCCGTATTTGCTTTTGTTTCTTCGAGTCTTTGGCACAATTTTTTCATTAGCGGCGCCTCGACATATCCGGCTCTCCGTTTTGTTGCGCACCTTTTTTTCTGCCAACTTTCCTCGACGAAAGGATCTAATTCAATTCGAGGATACTTGGGTTTCTGCCGCGATTTTTTCGTCCCTTTCACTTTTGCATTCAGATTAATTTTTGCAATAGTTGTCGATCTGCTTGATTTCAGCTGTCGGACCCTATCTGCTATTAACGAGTTTGTCAATCCTCTGAAAGTGACGTCCTTCGTAACTCTGAAGGTACTTTCAGCAAACGCATTGCTCACCCTTGATATTGTCGGATCAACAAAATCTAAATCCAATGAACTCCATAGAACGACATATGGCATCCAAGTAGTTAGAACATGATCGGCGAATTTCGGTGCATAATATTTATTTCCGATACGAATCTTGTTAACCGTAATGTCATCATCTTCCACGGTTTCCATTATACTTTGCAACCGTCCCATTATTGCACTATACCTTCTGAAAAATGGCGAGTTTCTGTAAATAGTTTCACCTTGTTCCTTTACCGAGAGTATATCCACGAACTCATTAATCTCTGTGCGATTAACTGTCTCTTGAATCTCTTTCATTTTTCCGGAGTTTCTTGTTCCAAGTTTTCTTATAATGACAAGACTGTCAGCCGCTTCTTTTTCATCTCTAGATCTCAAAAGCGTACACACGTGTTTGAATATTTCGTCTAATTGTCTCAAGTTTCTACTTATAGACATTAGAGCCATCCATTCCAATAGCATCGCTTTGATGTTCTTGTATTCAGGATAAGTTTCTTGTATCGTTCTTGAAAAAATTTTCATAAAATGTGCAAAGCAGATTTTTAGAATGCACATTCCTTTTGGTGGCTGCTCGCTCCTTATGCAACATACATACATAATGTGTAAGTATGACTTTATTGTGGTCGCATTCCATTCTTTCAGGATCGAATGAATGAATGCCCAAGACCAATCTATCGTCACTGCATTCGCGAGCGGCCATTTTTTATTTGTTGCCATAACAAAGTATTTATATTCATTCAAAAACATACTTATTGATGAAACGCCATGCTCGGACGTTATCATATGAGCTAGACACAGTATCTCTGAATTATGCTTCGCTAAAATGCAGTAATAGAAGATCCGTTTGCATGACAAATCTTGAGGTTTGCGTACGACAGAGCCTGTCGCATCCATATGCAAAATTATTGGTCTCTGATCAGCCATTGCAAACAGATCTTCCGCGGTATACATTGTGGCGGTTAGAGGTAATCTCACGGATCGCAAAAACGGTTCTTTAAGCTTCTGTTCCTGGATCCACAATTCCATTAAATCGGACAAATCATAAGACTTTAGATATAAACGTTGTTTACATGTCTCTTCCGATTTCGCTTTGTAAAGGACATTCAGATGTCGCAAATCTTGCATATGTCCGTCTTCTTTTAATTCTGTACTTGTCCTTTTTTCAATCTCTGCTAGGACATCAGTAGAGTAGCTACAGCGGTTCTAACGCAGGGATCTCAGGGGGGAGCGGGGCGGGGGAGTCGAGCGCGGGGAAGCCGTGGTATGCATGGCTGGGGGGGGCACGGGAAAGCCTCGGTGTGACGTCAGGGGGGGGGGGGGGGGGTCCTGCATACGGCAGCCGAGTGCGGGGTTGCGGCGGAGGGCAAGGGGAGGGGGGTGGTGTTGGAGAGTGGGGAGGCTAGTTTTTGGTGACGATGTCTTCCAGGCGATAGCTGGACCCGCGGGCGAGAGGGGGAAGCCGCTGTCGACTCTGTGGGGGAGGGGGCATCATAGAGTCGCGGGTCCTTGAAAACCCATAAAATCTGATAATTTATTATCAACATTATAGATGTAAGCGGAGCATTTTTTTCTAGTCTATTCACAGGAGTTTATATATATAAAAAAAAACAACTTAGACAAATGTGTGCATGCGTATGTGTGTGTGTGTGTGTGTGTGTGTGTGTGTGTGTGTGTGGGAAACTCCCATTTATGGCTAGGAAAATTTTCGGGAGTGAGATAACAATAGTTCCCATATGAAGGCTGGCCCTTCAAAGCCCATAAAATGCTTTATTTATTGCATGCAGCTGCAGCGTTATTCCAAAACAAGTTTCAACCCGTCGAGTTTTCATTCCACAAGATTACGTCAAGATGTTCACATGTGCGAGTATGTACGCAGTGCATCCGGCCAAGCACCCCCTGGACTTGACCAAAAACGAGCTCGAACAGGTTCCAAAGGTCTTGCTCCTAAAGTATTGGGGTAACTTTATTGGTTTACTGTGGGATCGTTTGCCGGAGCATCATCGAAACGATAGTGAAGTGATATCGTATCTTCCATGCATGGAGCATTATAATACGCGACAGATGAAGGATCACATTGATGGTCCCCCACCCCAACGTCGGGACTGTGAAAAGTGTTGCGAGGGGGGAAATTCTCTACGTGCGGGGTTCTTCGAACGTGTTTGAACCTGTTACACATGCCTATGATTGGATAAGTGGGGAGAAGTTTTTAAAATCTGAGTGGAGGGGTTACGAGGGAGCTTATGATTTCGTGGACCAAGCTCAGACTGCACTATTCCACCGCATCATCAACTTCTCCGAAAAGAACTTTGAAAAGAGTGAAAATGGATCTCTCAAATATCAACAAAGTCAGCCTGATGGCGGAATTCCTCCCAACGAAGAAGCTGTCAGAACTCCACGTCCAATCGGATCATCAAATCACGGACATGAGAGCTGTACAGACCAAGTTTGGAAAACGCTACATCGTGGACGTTGCAAATGAGTTTGCCGTCTTCTTGCCAGCGCGGCTGGTAAAGGCCTTCGATCAAGATCCGAAAATGTTCGAGAGTATGCTGCAACTGGCGCGCAATGGTCAACTCTACATGAAGTACATTGGTGGAAAATACAACAGCGTCGAGTTCCATCGAGTTTGAGTATGGTGGAAAAAAGAACGCTCGTGAAGGCCCGGTGGAAACAACGAGTTCAACAGCAGCCAGCATCATCACCATCGTAGAGTGCAAGGACTGTTTGCATCACGGTCATCATCATCGTAGAATTTTCGACGCTCGAGTCTGAGTATGGCGAAAAAGAACGCTCGTGAAGGCCCGGTGGAAAGAATGAGTTCAACGGCAGCCGGCATCGTCACCATCGTAGAGAGTGCAACGACTGTTTGCATCACAGTCATCATCGTAGAGTTTTCAACGCTTAGTGCTATGTAAAAATGTAAAAAAAAAAAACGTTTTCATCGAATATAATGTAAAAAAAAAAATTGTCGTCAAACTGTATTCGCCGTAGATATAGGAAATAAATGGAGAACGATATTTGTTCAAAATGTTTTTATTCATTTAAAAAAAATCCCTCGCTCACACAACGCTTCGTACACAGAGAGCCAGCTTTTCAACGACTTTACATTAGCTTTGGCGCAATTGTATTTTGTATTGAAGGAATGATGGGGACATTTAACGTTTGCGATTTTCGGCAACTTCTGCAGCGATGGACAGTCCAGAGTCTCCAGATTGACGACTTTTGTTGCTGAATCCGTGAATCTCGATAGCCATGAGCACTTCTCGAATCCCTTGGCATAGATCGTAGAAGCTCCTTCCAAGATTCCTCGAATTGCCGTCCTAGCTGCCTCGTATGGTATGCCGCTGTGTTCCCATCGTATTCCATGATAATTGCGTTCCAGCCACTTGTTTGTCATTTTGTACTTGGCCGGTAAAGCGTCCCAGGCGAATGGTGCATCGAAGAAGAATGTCAGCGGTTCAGTGTTCTTCTCATGGAGTTTGACGATGGACATCTCCTTTAGGACAAATTCGTTGACGGGTCTCTTGAACCCTTGCACGTCGACGATAAGCTCCATGTTGACTGAAGTGGGCGCGGATCATTGGCGTGATTTTATACCAATTTTTTAACCCCACCACTGATTGGATTGTACTCGACAATACGATCATGGAGGATCATGCAGTATGCTGAGGTTTGTGGCGGAATATTTTTATTTAATTCAAATTCAAGACGCACGTCCACGGGGCCCGACTTGAGAGAATCGTTTTGCTTCGAACAGTCAATGACGACGAGAGGGGCCTTTTCCAAAAATTCAATCCTACTTAGCCACGGTTCAGCCTCTTTGTTGTAATAGGTCGGTTGAAAGTTTGTGTACATCTCGTAGAGTAGGGCATACTGATTTTGATCGAAATTCAAATTCAAATTTCCATATGGGTAACATTGTGAATTTAGGTATAGTTTGACATCGCTCATGTTACAATGATCAAAGTGGCTCGCATTCTGTGCTTTCTTATTTTTTCGCCCCGTCTGCAGCGCGAGTATGACATATCGTGGCTTCTCCAGCTGATTGGAGGTTTTAACAGACCACACGTGCTTAGAGGTGGCAGGGAGCAAAGGATATTCATACAATTCCCATGTTCGAAAACTCATGGAAATTGGTGCATCTTTGGCGAGAAACTTTAACAGCTGAATTTTTCGTTGGTCCGAGACTGTTACATACGGTACAAGCCATTCTATTTTATGCAGCGCGAGTTTGTAGTCTTCAGGGGCTGTTTGTAGAATAGCATTATCATCGGTCTTTGATCTCGTGAGAATCAACTCGTGCTTGGCATTTACGACAATCTTTCGATAATCCTCGGCAAATCCAAGGAGCATGTTGAGCGGTATGCACACATCAAAATTTCCCGATGCATCGACAATCTGCTTCGTCTCTTCGACATCGAGCCATCCCGTGTTCTCAAGCATAGAGCTCTTGGCCGGACTCAGCGATGAATATCCCTTCATTGTACTCGTAATACCGACATTCTTATTACGATCGATTTCTATGGCATTCAGCTCATATCGCACTTCCTCAAACAAATGACAAATGGCATTGTTGACGAGACTTGTGGCAGTGGTTGGCATCCCATCACGCTTAGATAATTTCCCACATATGTGTAGGGAACTCTTGCTTGGCAGGATGGACAGGTCTTGATGCTGGATGGCAATACGAATTTCATCGCTGTTATTGAAGGTTGACGATGCATATGGCTGATGAGCGTGGATCTCACAATGGATGATGGATTCATCAAAGACCACGGGTGCCTGAATGTTTACAATTTCTTCTTCCATTGCACGCAGCAGATGCACAGAGCACAGACTAAATAATTTTTTATGCGCCTTCGCCACGCACTTTGAGACCCAAATTCTTCAAGAGTAGCACGTTTTGAGGTGTTAGCACTTTGGGTGCTGGTCGACGACTGATTGGTTTTATCCATGGTCGTTTATTGTTATTAGTGGATCTATTGAAAGCTATACCCATCACGATTTTATATGCAGGCGTATGGTGATCACTTCGCCGCGGAAATTTACCAAATCGCCGTCCTGATCCACTATTCGAAGCTGTATCGAGTCAATTGTTCGATTCGTGATTGGTAGATAAATGACGTGTGATGGAACTTCAATGATCTTATAGCCCGGTGGCACGGATGGGAAAAATTCGTGAATTGTGTGTACTTTTTATCCGTTAATATAGGTACCAGCGGTAATGTTGCACTCGACGCGCAGGGCGTTCACTTTGAGAATGGCTACTGGGAGGTCGGATTCGTGTCTTTTATTGGCTTCCAATTTGCGTGCGGTAAAGCCTAGTAGATGTCCAATAGAATCATTAGGCTCAAAATTAAGTTCGTGATCGCACTCGATTTCACTGCGCAACGTATTGTTATTAGGTTTGATGCTGATTTTGATGTTTTTACGCGCGAGCTCTGCTTGTACAAACGTCTCAATATCCTCTATTTCATAGCTACCCGTGGGTAATGTCAACACCTCATCTCCCACGTAAAGTTTATTGTGGTCAATGTCTATATTGGGAATAGAGTTGAAGGTTAACAATTCCACGAGGCCGAGGCGAGGGTATAATTTTTGTGTGGCGAGAGTTCGATGGGGGGAAAGTATTGCGCCTCAAGTATGGACGATGAGCCAGATATGGTCAATGTTAAACTATCATCCATGATGCTGGTAAATTGACAACTGAATTCTCCACCTCACTTACCACCAATATATAGTGTATATTTGTCCTTGTATTGCAATTGTCGACAAAGGAACTTGAGACACAAATGCCCACATTCAATCGTATCATACTCCTGATATCTCTTATAATTATAATTGACGCTACCAACACCAAAATATCTCATGAGTTCGGATGGCGGCGGGAGATTGCCGAAATTATCAAAGTACATGACTTTCCAACCAGTCTTTTTGTAAGCGACCCAGTGTGTGCCAGGGCCCACATTTTCATCCAAATTCACAATTGCTGCTTCACATTTGAGGGGTCCACTCACTGGCAACGTATCACGCATGTAAACTCCACGGAAATTTGGAATCTTCAGGATTGTCGCATATTTCAGTAGGTCGATGTCGGTTAGGGGGCGGTGAGGTAGCGTGACTTTTAGTTTTTTGGCTTGATATGAAGACCCAATCCCTGCTTATATGGTTTCAGATGTAAGCCCTTACCCAATGCAATCGCTTCAATTGTTCGATTATGGCGCTTACTTTCATCCAATTCACGTTTAGCTGCTTGCGCAGCATTTACAGCTTTAGCTATACTAGCCGCTCCACCTGACAAAGCACCAGCAGCGCTGAGACCCGCAAAAATGGGCACGAGGAATGGTAATAAACCACCAATTTTATGAGGTACAGGTAGAACCCGTGGTGTGCGGACTTTGCCACCACGCATCTTTACAGCTGCACGTGCGCCCTTTAGAGCTGATTTAATAATCTTATTTGGGTCATCACTTTGAATCATTGTCTTCTTCGCAGCGCCAATTATTTTTTTCAAACAAACGCCCCTCTCGCGGGTCTTCATACCCATGCCGAATTTTCTCTTGGCCTTCATAATATTTGTCACGCCCCACGCACTTGCTTTCTCACCGATGCTAGCGTCTTTAGCGGTAACACGTTGCCGAGCCTGTTCAGCCAACACTTTATCCGCCGAATGTCTCGCATCAAGATTGTCCGGATTTTTCGAATATGCAATATCGTGTTGTTTGCAAGCTGCATCCAATGGATTAATGCCTGGATCACCACGAGCAAGACGCTTGGCCAACTTTGTGCCTGGTCCGCAATATTGATAACCAGGCAGATGCAATTCAACGGGTAGTTTGTTGATTAGGCGATTGACGACACCTTTACCGCTATGAACGATCATGTCTAAAGACAATACTCGACTGACGGTGAATCCTTATAAAAATGCTATTTATATGATTTTTCCGTTAGTCGTGTGCGAGATGACGTCCAAGAAGCAAACTCACGGAGGTAGCCTTCCCGTGATAAATTTCGATGAATTTGTCGAAGATGGCCGGGAGAAGAGACAAAAGTGTCATGGACACTTATTGCCGGATAGCATACGTGCGGTGTTTTGTGGTCCATCGAATTGTGGGAAAACCAATGCTTTGCTCACTCTCATCATCCATCCCAATGGCTTGAGATTTGAGAACATTTATTTGTATTCCAAGTCGCTGAAGCAACCAAAGTACAAGTTGCTTGAACGATTACTTAAACCCGTGAGTGGAGTTACCTATAATCCATTCAATGAGCATGAACAAGTGATTGCACCAAGTGATGCACGTTCCAACTCTATATTCATCTTTGATGATATTGCGTGTGAAAAGCAGGATAATGTTAGAGCATTCTTTTCCATGGGAAGACACGAGATTGTAGACAGTTTTTATCTTTGTCAGACGTACACTCGTATCCCCAAACATCTCGTGAGAGATAACGCAAATTTCGTGGTGCTTTTCAAGCAGGATGATATGAATCTCAAACATGTGTACAACGATCACGTTAATACGGATATGACTTATACATGCTTCAAAAACATGTGCATGAAATGCTGGAATTCCGACAAGTATGCATTTATCACGATCGACAAAGATAGCAATATGAACGAGGGTCGATATAGGCAAGGTTTTGATGATTTTCTCGCCATTGATAAATGACTCGTCGCTGGTGGTTCAAGAGGCAGTATTGTGCACGCGTCGACAGTGACAACATGAAGAGTGAACAACTATTGAGAGAAAAAGATGTATTGCATGAAATTGCCAAGGCGAGCGATGCAATCAGACGAAAGCATCGAATGATGAAAATCGGCAAAGAGAGTGATGAGCAGAGAATGCAAGATGTCTTTAAGCCTATAGTCAGACCATTGGAGAAATTGGTGTCGTACAAAAACGGTGAGGTGGCGAAGGAGGAAATCAAGGATGAAAACGCCGACGATAAAGAAGGAGATGCGATAAATAGTGTGAAACATGAATTGAAGAACGAGGCACACGATTCCTTCAAGAGTGAAACACAAGATTCTTTCAAATTGATATATGAGGATGATGATGATGATGACTCTCAAAATGTCGATGAATTAATCACCGAATATCTCCTGTTGTTACGAACGAATAGAAAAGCAAGCCTGGAAGTATCATATGGTGTGCGGAATCTCTCAAACAACCGATTAATGATTGGTGATTCTCCGATAAATTTCGACTCTCAACATATTCGTGTGGGAGATGTGAATTATGCGAAAACTATTGGATTAACTGAGCGGCTGTTTAAAAAAGTGCCCAATGTCGAAGCTCTCACACCGGACGACTTGAAAAACTATGAAAAAATTGTCATTGCGACGAATACTCATAAAAAATGTTATAAACCTAGTGCGGCTATACGACGTAATACCTGCCACAAATTCAACACTTATATTGCAAATATAGCTGACCACCACGTGGGAAAGGGTATGCCAACGTATAAGCTGGCTAGAAAAAATGCCCAATTCGACTATGTATATTGGGACAATCCCAATGAGCTGGTAGACCGTCTTCGTCTACTTTTGGCATCACAAGCAGCCGGAAACTCTGCACATTCGAATGAAATTATATTGATTATCGAGGAATTGCGTGAAGCTGAAATCATTTATTAACTCGACATCGGAAGTTTTACACATTCTCAACATGAGTGTCGATGTGTTTGGACGCCAGTTGAATAAGAGTCTACTCCTCAGCAAGCAAGGACCTCCAGGCAGACCGGGGATTGGATTCAAAACTACCGCAGATGGTCATTATGACTTGGGGCAGAAACGTTTGTGTAACATAGCCAATCCGGAAGGACAGGACGATGCCATAACTCTAAGTGCTTTGCACAAAAGATCCCGAACTATCGTTAAGAACATACGGCGAGAAATAAATGAGAGTAATCAGTTGCTGGTTAATGGACTTGAAGTTGCGATGAGAGACATTGCAAAGACACTCGAAGCCGATGTCAAAACTCTACAAGATCTGGTGACTCGTAATTCACACATCATTGCTGAACTGGATGCGCGACTGCGTGGACTGGAAAATGAACGAGAAAAAGAACGCTCTCGTGCGGGAACTGCATAAGCCTGCACGGCGAAACTATCCACGTCGACATGTGGACATCCGTGGTTTGGACGAAACCTGGCAAGCTGATCTCGTCGATATGTCATCGTACGCGCATCAAAACTCCAAACATAAATTTCTCCTCACCGTCATCGATACTTTCTCAAAATTCGCCTGGGCCGTACCAATGCTGAGTAAGAGTGGTAAAGATGCAGCGGCCGCAATGAAGTCGATACTCGTTAAGGGACGCATACCACAGCACTTGCACGTCGACGAGGGAAAAGAATTTTACAATTGTCACTTTAAATCCTTAATGAAGGAGCACAATATTCACATGTATTCTACGCACAGCAATTTAAAGGCATCCATTTGCGAGCGTTTCAATCGTACATTGAAAAATAAGATGTGGATGCAATTTAGCCTTCGTGGTAATTATACGTGGATCGATATTCTCGATAAGCTAGTAGCCGAGTATAATGATTCTGTACACCGCACCATTAAGATGAAACCGAGAAATGTAAATGCGGAGAATGAGAAGGAAATATTGCGGCAAGTTTTCAATAAGACTCAGTCGCCAATAAAAATACCACTGAAATTCACCATTGGCGATAAAGTGAGAATCAGCAAATTTAAGAGTGTTTTTGAAAAGGGTTACTCGCCAAATTGGACAACGGAAATATTTACAGTATCTCGTGTGAAGAAAACGCATCCAGTGACGTATCGTTTGAAGGACCATAAAGATGAACCCATCGCCGGTGGTTTCTACGAACAAGAGCTTCTCCGTGTCAAGTACCCCGATATCTATCTCATAGAAAAAATTTTGAAGAAGCGCGGTCATCGAATGTTTGTAAAATGGCTGGGTTTCGACAATACCCACAATAGTTGGATAAGTAAATCTGATTTGTAGTCGACAATAAAAGAGACCAAAAACATTTAGACTTTTATGACTCTCTTTCTACCCGTCAACGTGGTGCGCCACAGCAGGCGTTTTCTCGCCCTCTAATCCCTTCTTCCCCCCCCACTCTCGAAAAGTGTATGCGGAAAATAATGGGTACACATGGATTACAAAAGCCGTTTTCTTTACTTACAAAAGTCCATTTTTACAATATCAAATATTTACAACAAACAAGTTTTACATCGAGTTAATATTTACAAAAAATATACACAATTTTCACAAGTTTTATACATCAAGTATTTACAAAAATGTACACAATTTTACATCGAGTTTATATGCATGATAGTTTTTTACAACGGTATGCTGTAATGCCCCCATGGCAGGGTTTCAGAGGTCCCAGGTATGATATACCGCTTATCATCATGAGGACTTAGAGCGATTTTCGTCTCACGAATGGTGTAGACCTTGTGCAACTTCGATCGAATAGACGTTTGACTACGCATCATTTCAATGTCTTCCTTCAAGCATCGGGCATAATCGTCAAACGTGATTGTCCTAGCCACAACACTGCTCTTGACACCTTTAACTTTTTTAGTATCCTTCTTACCCTCGACACGTGTCGCATACATTTTCGATCGAAGTCCAATGAACTCGGTCATAATTGCACCATTGCATTCGTCTTTCATGAGACCGGGTACCTTCTTGTTGACAAGCGGCATATCATACCTATTGTCCGCTGAATAGTCGCTCGTATCAAATTTTTCAATGTCGCACTTCATGTCTGCATATACATCTTCGCTCTCAATGGCATATATGAGGCTATCTGTATCGGTATACATCACTTTACATTTATCCCGATACAATGGTACCATATACTCGTGATGAAATCCATACAAGCACGTTTTGGATATGTCGAGTATGCACATACCCACATATATCGGCTTGTTGAACTTCACCTCGAGATTGCGCAATTCTACGGCAACGAGGTTTTCGGAAAAAACGCTTCGGCTGTGGAAGTTTGGCTTCGCAATCATTGCCTCCGCGCCATACCTGCCCTCCCATTTTGTCAAAAGCTTTACATCTACATGATTGCGCACATTCTCCATCGTTTTGCCAAACACCGCATTATTCATCAATTTGAATAAATTCTTTTCAAAATCGTTTTTGGCCAGCGTTCGAAACTGAGTATTTAACTCGATATATGAACGTAGCCATGGGGATTGTGTGAATTGTAATACCCTATGGATACTCGTGAGGCAAAGTCCATGACGTAAACATTGTTGTAAATTTCTGTAGTGTATGATGTAGCGTTTTTTATCGCAGACGGTTGCTAGCAGCTTTTCCTGCTGCTTACCCGGTGGTTTTTCGTGTATTGGGCAAAACGGTAGGTCTTTGTGCGCATCATGTAGAGATTGGGGATATTCCAAGTCGACCTCAAGGATGTAGCCTGTAGGTGAATCTAGCGCGATGGCTAATGGATCGAACTTGGACACGTCGTTGACCCATCGAAAATCTGCATATGGCAAAGGTTGACACATTGCCCATCCATATAAATTGTTGACATCAAAATACATCAAGTATGATGATGCTTTCGATGGATCAAACGAATCCATGTACTTGTTATTAGCACGTGCATATCGGTTTGAGCATTGACTAAGACCACCGCGTATACCTCGCTCAACGAATAAAACCATGTCGATGTCCGTTAGTAATTCAAACTTGACGTTCGAGTGTTTTAGCATTGCATCCCAGGTATACCCGGGCAACGTGTAATAATACGCGGGATCTAGTCCATAACTCTCAATGCACGTATTCCGAAAGTTTTCGAAAATGTCTGCTAATAATAAGACATCTGTCTTCAAGTATAAATCGCTATATTCACCCAGCGTTCGAATGGAGAACCGCTCCCAAACGTTCTCCGCATGTGCGTACTCGCTCTCGGATACTGTAGCATCTGTCAGGGAACTATAAAATGCGTCACGTGGTGGTAAGCAAGTGTCGTCCAACCTGCTCACGTTGTCAATATACTCATAAGGGAAGACCCCTTTTCGCGTCAGCAAATTGAAATTGTCTGCCGAAAGATTTGGAAATTGCGTACGTAATATTTTGAGTTTGTCCTCGGTCAAAAATGAGGCTAATTTGTCGAGACTGGTGTTGAGGAATTTGTATGAATCGATGAAGCGCAATTGAATCTTATGTTTTGAATCGTCTGTAATGTCAACATGCTTCGTGAAGGAAATGTATTTCTCTTTTGTGATTGGAAGCACATCGGTTTTTCCTTCGAACGCTGTGGCTACTTCCTTGATGATAAAATGCGCATCGTAACCCGATAAATTGTGGAAAACTACTGGAATGAAAAATGACTGTTTGTAGTTTAAATTGCAATTAGAGTGGGCAGGGCCTCTATAGCGTCCAGTCAGATGGCAATGATCCCGAACGCGTACATCGTCTTGCGCGAATGGTTTCCTACATATATGACATTGGGTCGCTTTGCGGAAACTTGTCCACTCACTCGGTGACAGATAAATCATTGGGACATTGTCGCAGAAAATTTCTTTTATGCGCAGTGCTAGATTTTTTAGTTCTTCGACAAACCACGAGACACAATCAGCACTGTGACGCGAGTGATACGAAGATAGTGATTCGTCATACGAACAACATACGTAATACCCGATACTAAACACTTCATGGTGTTGATGCATATTTTTTGCTTGGTTCTTCTCATCAGTCTTTGCTAACACACACTCCAAATCGGCATACAAAATGAATGGATGTCGCTCTTTCCGGCTATAGTTGGTGAATTGGAGCCACTTCTTCGTGTCATTCGGTAGTCGGATCGCGCAATCGTTTATTGCTCCACAATCGACCTCGTGCGATTGCAATTTATCCTCGGATCCGAAGTGATGCAAACACCTGCAAAAAAAAAATAGATTTTTTGTTTTACTCATTTAGTAAATATAAATACGTATTAATAATGTTAAATTTACACACCGATCGCATATATATTTTTTATGCTCCATTTTGCTCAGTTGCGCCCTCACGAGTCTCGACAGGTTCTTGATCCATGTGAAATGCCCCACATTGTTATCTTCAGTATCTTGCATGTACAGCAAATTGATATGCTTTTGCTTCTTGTGTTGAGTGACCCGTATTGGAGCAATGTCCTTTTTTGTGGTGGTGGTATACACGTTGATCGACACATTGTTTTGAAATTCAAATTTTTTAATTTGATGAATGGTTACTGGGAATTCAATATCCTGGAGATTCAGCACTGTCGAATAATGAGGGTAAGAAGACGGACGGGCACTGTCTCGTTTGGCTGGGTATAGAGCTGCGACTATTGCCCACGCGAAACATGCGTGATCGTTTGATTTCACATTAATCACGGCCCTCTTCATCATTATTTCCCGCGGCAACGATATGGAGCACCCTGCACGCATCGGGTTATACTTATTCACATTTATTGTAAGGTTCAGTATTTTCCGCAAAGCCCAACCACTATCTCGTTCTTGAAATTCGTCGAGTAAGGTTAAAGTGGGCTCCATAACGCGTTGCTGGTACCACTCATCCAAATCGCTTGTGTTAAATAGTTCACAGTTTCGCGTGTTTATACTTTTATTGGCATGTTTGTCACCACTCGCGAATTCGCCATTAAACACTGTATTAACTTTAATACTGTTGTGTTTGCAGATAGTATTTTGCACATGTTGAAACACTAGGTCGCGAGCATCGTTGAAAAATTGCCGTGGTTCGATGTGGTTGCGATTGATTACGGAACCGGTCAATATTCGACTATTGAAGGATGTGTCAACCTCTCGCCAGATTAGCCCATGATGACCGTGTCCTGCACCCGTGTGTATAAAATGATTACGCACAGAATTCCTCAACCCTTCCAGCCGCGCTATTTGGGCTATCAATGACTGATGAAGTCCAATTGATAGTCGCGGGCGCTTAATCCGGCTTTGCGTTTCCAATTCTTCGATAAACTCAACGCACCGTTGTTCCCACACAGCAAAATCTTCGAATGACTTTAGGAGCGCGGCTTGGTCGTGCAAGATTTGTTCTGACTTCTCCGCGTTGCTCTCCATATTTGATGAAACGGGGCTCCCCAAAAGAGATGATGTTCACTAACTGACTGCTCGATCCAAAGTGCAAACACTTTTGAGCGCGGCAGATCATTAAAAATGGTTCTCCCCTTTAGACATTTTTCGTCTTTCCCTACCATCTCGGAAAATATCACCAACCCACGAGAATTTTCTAATATTGCGTTGGATTGCCGGGAAAAATAAAAGAGCATCTCAGTCGAGATGCGTGTAGTAAAAAAAAAAAAAAAAAAACTTCATGGGCTCTCCATCAGCGCTCAAGTGGTCCACGGTCGAAGCCTAAAAAAGGTCTTTATCCACAGATCTCCGAAAGTTTATAGTTTTTCAAAATAAACACCCCGTTATCATATATGCTCTGAATAGCGGAGCAATAAAACAAAAAATTCGAATGGCTTGGAGAGTGGTGTTAACGAAGAAAAAAGTCCTTAACCATGGGGCTAACTTGTCCAGACCTGCATGATCTCAAGTGTCGGCATCAAGGTTTGACGTTGCACTCTCTGTATATATTATCATTCGGAGATGAAAAACTAAAGCCCTGTAAAATGGAAATGCATTTTTTTTCCCGCGGATCACTGTCTTCCTCGCATGCTGTTGTAAAATTTTATGGGTTTTCAAGAGTGGAATGATGAGGCTCGAGTTGCACATGTGAAGCGATAGGGTATGACGGTCCCTGGCGCTCGACGTAAGAAAAAAAAGAGTCGTAAAATTTGAGATTTTCGGACGAGGTGATTGAAACGTTGCAGTGTATAACAGTGTCTCAGACATGAGCCTCCGTCCAGATAGTTGAAAAAAAAAGAACATCTGGATAAATTCATGCACGTTTTCTTAGCCCTCTACGTAACTTCTTAAGAGACAACGTTTTTTTTTTGTCGTATTTCGCCTATGTACAAGTGCGAAAGCGCTTTCCATCTCTCGTACTAAAACTATGTTAAAAAAATCGAACAGCAGGTAGGCATCCCCACCATACTAGAAAAAAAAACCTATAGGGATTCGAAAATATGCACTTCCCCAAAAGGGCATTTGGGGTCACACACACACACACACACCTGCACACATTTGTCTAAGTTGTTTTTTATATACAGGGTGATTCATAATAACCTGTACACCCGGAACTGGCGGGTTCAGACGGGTCCCCCGAGTCTAACTGTCAAGGCTTTTTTTTCCTTCCAATAGTTTTCAAATGGGAGCGATTAGAATTTTGGCGTTCGAAGGATTGTTGTAGTCTGCCCTTAACGACGACGCCACTCGAGCGCTGAGTCTGAGTGCGAGAAACGTAGCAGACTACGAGCAAAGTAGATAGGCGTCTGTCTCGCTTGCCCGGTGAATTGGACGTTTCGTGTATCGTCTGCTATTTTTTTCTGTCATCGTAGGTACGCAAGTTCAGAGAGCGAGTTGAGCGGCACGAAATCGAGCGGCTGAGCGTGCTTTGTTTTTCCGGATGTCTTCAATTCCTATGTGTCGGAATTTCATTCGCTTTGATTTAATTAGCGTCTGTTATCGAGTCTATCTCTCATTAATCAATATCTATCTCCTCTCTCATCCTTTATTATTTTTGCGCAATTTTTTGTTTTCCCGTCTATTCTCTCTCGTCGACTCTGACTAGGTAAATTGTCAATTTTTATTCTAATTTCAGTTATTGAGATTAGAATTAAGATTGGAAATAAATATAAAAATGAAGATTAATTACTTATTTATTATGTAGGGCTTATTGCCTCAAAATAAGATGAATTTTATTTTGACGTAACAAGCCCCGAGACGCGTGAGATGCGTTACTAAAATGGAGCCTCAGTAATTATCCGCTGACACCAAGAGAATAAAGATGAAATCGATGCTTTGAACGGTTTCAACATATTCTACCGGACATTGCTAAGATCATTCGCCCAAATTTGTTTTCGATTTCATCTTATTTCCGGTCAGAGCGAACGGAGCGTTTAACCGGTGCTCGAAGACACCAATTTAATCCCGGAATTGTTCTCTGCGGGACGAAAATAAAATCAACTCCTGGCTCGATGTTTCGGCATGAGTTGTAACCCTCTTCGAACGTACAGTGATTTCAATTAATGCCTGGATGTGTTTGGTTCAGCGGTGACTTCACAGAGCGGTAATATTACTGCTCAGTGAAGTTATCGTCACCGGTCGATTTTCGAACGAATTTCAGACTGATGTGTCACGAGACATTTCTAACCCGTGAGGCGATATAGCTTCGTGAGAAAATGACAGCGCTGAGACGTCGCAACTGCAGCGTGAAGGCAGGCATCCAAAATGTTGAGTCGACGAAAACATTTGGAAAAAAGAACACACTGCATTCTCCATGTATGCTACTTTGAACTAATAAAACAATTATTTGTTCAAAAATACATCTTGCGGTCTTTAATTTTTCGGTCACTCGAAGAAAGCACACTGCACTTAAAAATATTTTAGATATTATGACGACTCAGTGCATCCATTACAAGTCTTCGTAATAGAAGTGGACGAGCAGAATATCTTCTCAAATCGTATTATTTTTTATTATAATATTTTTTAAACATTCAATAAATATTATATTTAAAATATTTTATAAATATTTTTCAAATCAAATATTTTTTTCAAATAATACGGCATCGTTGAGGGGAAAAAGATAGAATCAATGCACGGAGTGCTTCTTGAGTCATTACTCGAACATTCCAAATATATCTGGACCGAGTCCGTGTCCGATTTTATCTTACTTCCGGATAGACTGCGTCAGGAAGTCTGGTGGTGCTGCGAGAATGGTGATACGCGCGATGTTGAGGGAAAAAAGATAAAATCGAGGCACGGAGTGGTTCTTGAGTCGTTACCCGAACATTCCGGATATACCGGGACCGAGTCCGTCTCCGATTTTATCTTACTTCCGGGTAGATTGCGTCGGGAAGTCTGACGGTGCTGCGAGAATGTTAATAGGGCATCGTTGAGGGAAAAAAGATAAAATCGAGGCTCGGAGTGGTTCTTGAGTCATCACTCGAACATTCCGAATATATCTGGACCGAGTCCGTGTCCGATTTTATCTTACTTCCGGTAAGACTGCGTCAGGAAGTCTAATGGTGCTGCGAGAATGGTGATACGCGCGATGTTGACGAAAAAAGATAAAATCGAGGCACGGAGTGGTTCTTGAGTCATCACTCGAACATTCCGGATATAACTGGACCGAGTCCGTCTCCGATTTTATCTTACATCCGGTCAGACTGCGTCAGGAAGTCCCTGACGGTGCTGCGAGAATGTTAATAGGGCATCGTTGAGGGAAAAAAAAGATAAAATCGAGGCTCGGAGTGATTTTTGAGTCATCACTCGAACATTCCGGATTTATCTGGACCGAGTCCGTGTCCGATTTTATCTTACTTCCGGTAAGACAGCGTCAGGAAGTCTAATGGTGCTGCGAGAATGGTGATACGCGCGATGTTGACGAAAAAAGATAAAATCGAGGCACGGAGTGGTTCTTGAGTCATCACTCGAACATTCCGGATATAACTGGACTGAGTCCGTCTCCGATTTTATCTTACTTCCGGTCAGACTGCGTCAGGAAGTCCCTGACGGTGCTGCGAGAATGTTAATAGGGCATCGTTGAGGGAAAAAAAAGATAAAATCGAGGCTCGGAGTGGTTCTTGAGTCATCACTCGAACATTCCGGATTTATCTGGACCGAGTCCGTGTCCGATTTTATCTTACTTCCGGTAAGACAGCGTCAGGAAGTCTAATGGTGCTGCGAGAAGTAAGTTAAAATAGGAGACGGAATCGGTCCAGATATGTTCGGAATGTTCGAGTGATGACTCAAGAGCCACCCCGAGCCTCGATTTAATCTTTTTTCCCTCAACGATGCCCTATTAACATTCTCGCAGCACCATCAGACTTCCCGACGCAATCTAACCAGAAGTAAGATAAAATCGGACACGGACTCGGTCCAGATAAATCCGGAATGTTCGAGTGATGACTCAAGAACCACTCCGAGCCTCGATTTTATCTTTTTTCCCTCAACGATGCCCTATTAACATTTTCGCAGCACCGTCAGACTTCCCGCCGCAATCTACCCGGAAGTAAGATAAAATCGGAGACGGACTCGGTCCCGGTATATCCGGAATGTTCGGGTAACGACTCAAGAACCACTCCGTGCCTCGATTTTATCTTTTTTCCCTCAACATCGCGCGTATCACCATTCTCGCAGCACCATCAGACTTCCTGACGCAGTCTATCCGGAAGTAAGATAAAATCGGACACGGACTCGGTCCAGATATATTCGGAATGTTCGAGTAATTACTCAAGAAGCACTCCGTGCATTGATTCTATCTTTTTTCCCTCAACGATGCCGTATTATTTTTAAAAAATATTTGATTTGAAAAATATTTATAAAATATTTAAAAAATATTTATTGAATGTTTAAAAAATATTATAATAAAAAATAATACGATTTGAGAAGATATTCTTCTGGTCCACTTCTATTACGAAGACTTGTAATGGATGCACTGAGTCGTCATAATATCTAAAATATTTTTAAGTGCAGTGTGCTTTCTTCGAGTGACCGAAAAATTAAAGACCGCAAGATGTATTTTTGAACAAATAATTGTTTTATTAGTTCAAAGTAGCATACATGGAGAATGCAGTGTGTTCTTTTTTCCAAATGTTTTCGTCGACTCAACATTTTGGATGCCTGCCTTCACGCTGCAGTTGCGACGTCTCAGCGCTGTCATTTTCTCACGAAGCTATATCGCCTCACGGGTTAGAAATGTCTCGTGACACATCAGTCTGAAATTCGTTCGAAAATCGACCGGTGACAATAACTTCACTGATCAGTAATATTACCGCTCTGTGAAGTCACCGCTGAACCAAGCACATCCAGGCATTAATTGAAATCACTGTGGGTTTGAAGAGGGTTACAACTCATGCCGAAACATCGAGCCAGGAGGTGATTTTATTTTCGTCCCGCAGAGAACAATTCCGGGATTAAATTGGTGTCTTCGAGCACCGGTTAAACGCTCCGTTCGCTCTAACCGGAAATAAGATGAAATCGAAAACAAATTTTGGCGAATGATCTTAGCAATGTCCGGTAGAATATGTTAAAACCGTTCAAAGCATCGACTTCATCTTTATTCTCTTGGTGTCAGCGGATAATTACTGAGGCTCCATTTTAGTAACGCATCTCACACGTCTCGGGGCTTGTTACGTCAAAATAAAATTCATCTTATTTTGAGGCAATAAGCCCTACATAATAAATAAGTAATTAATCTTTATTTTTAGCTTTATTTTAAATCTTAATTCTAATTTCAATAACTGAAATTAGAATAAAAATTGAAAATTTACCTTGTCAGAGTCGACGAGAGAGAATAGACGGGAAAACAAAAAATTGCGCAAAAATAAAAAAGGATGAGAGAGGAGATAGATTTTGATTAATGAGAGATAGACTCGATAACAGACGCTAATTGAATCAAAGCGAATGAAATTGCGACAAATAGGAATTGAAGACATCCGGAAAAACAAAGCACGCTCAGCCGCTCGATTTCGTACCGCTCAACTCGCTCTCTGAACTTGCGTACCTACGATGACAGAAAAAAATAGCAGACGATACACGAAACGTCAAATTCACCGGGCAAGCGAGACAGACGCCTATCTACTTTGCTCGTAGTCTGCTACGTTTCTCGCACTCAGACTCGGCGCTCGAGTGGCGTCGTCGTTAAGGGCAGACTACAACAATCCTTCGAACGCCAAAATTCTAATCGCTCCCATTTGAAAACTATTGGAAGGAAAAAAAAAAGCCTTGACAGTTAGACTCGGGGGACCCGTCTGAACCCGCCAGTTCCGGGTGTACAGGTTATTATGAATCACCCTGTATATATAAACTCCTGTGAATAGCCTAGAAAAAAATGCTCCGCTTACATCTATAATGTTGATAATAAATTATCAGATTTTATGGGTTTTCAAGGACCCGCGACTCTATGATGCCCCCTCCCCCACAGAGTCGACAGCGGCTTCCCCCTCTCGCCCGCGGGTCCAGCTATCGCCTGGAAGACATCGTCACCAAAAACTAGCCTCCCCACTCTCCAACACCACCCCCCTCCCCTTTCCTTCCGCCGCAACCCCGCACTCGGCTGCCGTATGCAGGATCCCCCCCCCCCCCTGACGTCACACCGAGGCTTTCCCGTGCCCCCCCCCCCCCCCCCAGCCATGCATACCCCGGCTTCCCCGCGCTCGACTCCCCCGCCCCGCTCCCCCCTGAGATCCCTGCGTTAGAACCGCTGTAGCTACTCTACTAACATCTATTGCTTTCCGGTGCATCAATTCTTTTTGCCACTTTCTCCGTTCCGGACCTTTCAATGGTCTGAAAGTTTCTGCCATTGTACTATTTTTGTGAACATATTTCAATTTTTTGTCGCTAGAGATATGGAGACGCGCAATCGATTCGTCCAGATGGTCGATCCGAAACTGGAACCTCTGTTTATGATCTGCCTTTTTGCACTTTGCATATGCAACTACGTCTTGCAAATTATATCGAACTGAGCCATAAAATCGTAAGCCGCAAGTACATTTTAATGTATACAGCATTATTTGTTCGACGACAGTTCGTATTAGATCAGTGTCATTGTAGCCAAGCTCCGTTTTTAATTTCGTCGACGGAATTTCAACCGTGCCTAGATCTTTGCTGAAATCCTTTTTCTTTACGGTTTCAGTATTTTTCTTTGCTTTGTTGTCCAATTTTTTGTCACATCTTCGATTATGATCTGGTTCACAATCGGTATTATATTCGCTTGAACTTTGGTGCCAAATACTTTTGGTATGTTTCTTCCCCACTTTCTTACCTATATTCTTTGTAAATTCATACGAATCATCTGAACTATCCACAGATGTTTCGGAACTGGAACCCTCGCTACTGCTCGAAGGAAATTTATATGGACTTTCCTCTTTTTCCTTTCTGAGATAGACCCTTCTCGTCTTGTAGCATGGCTGTTGCTCTGCGGGTCCTTCAAAGCAGTGGAGCTCCTGATCATTTGTTACCGTAGTATTGTCACATTGTGATAACATTTGATGATACGGTGCGGTGTCGATGGCGTTTTCGTCCGCAATATTTTCCCTTGCTACGTTTTCCTTTTGTTGTCTTTCTTTACTGACTCTTTCTCCTGAATCACCTATTGTTGGTGACTGAATCTCGATTGAGTCCGCAATTTTCGTAAATTGTGCAAAGGTTTTGTACTCGTTGGCCGTATGATTCTTTACAGCATTTAGCGGCGCTGGAACGTTATCATTCCCGACGCGCTTGTTTCCAGTACTAAAAGTACCACTACGCGAAGTAGATTTATTTACTTCTTCCTTGTCAACTTTTCCTGCAATTGAATTGCTTACTCGATCATTGAACGAGAGGCTCTTCCTCGAGGACTACCCAATGGCCACTACGTTGGGGTCCCGTAAACATTATTCGCAAATGCTTGTCATCTGACGTTTCAAATGTTACTACTTTGACAATTGCTTGCTGTTTAATAATTTGGCGGAAAATTGTCACGGATATTCCATACAATCGCACAAAAACGCCGATTTCATAATCGGTTCCATAGGTCCCGCTTGACCCCATTGCTTTCGTGTACTCATCAGCATTTCTATACGGTTTTTCTTCGCAAGTACTTGCGAGCAACGTATATTCCCCTTGCCAATTCGTTGTTGTATATCTAACGATTTTTTCTCTAATCGTAGAATGCAATTCCTCGTTACCAAGTACGCAATACGCAAAGCATCGAAATAAACAATTACCATCACCGGTAACGTTTATTACTCTGAAATAATTATTTCCATCATTTACAATTTCACGACAGTTTTCGTTTTTTTCTACGAAATTCTCAATACGTGCCGAGGAAGAGATTGCTTTTGAACACTCTGAACGAGGAGTTACATCGTCATTATTTGCACCCTTGGTTTTACTAACGCCTTGGTGCCCTTCCGTGTTTCCATGCATTAAACTTACCACCGATGATCTTAACGTAGAATCTTGGCAATATCACACATTTTTCAGTTGTAGCCGCAACTTGTCACTATTAGCAAAAAACTCATGCAAAATTGTTGGTCTTTGTTTGAAAACATTTCCGAGTTATCGAAAAGAAACGTATTTTTTTGGGCTTTATTTATTTTTTATTGGTAAAAATAAAAAGTGAGAGATGTTTATTTTTTGCCATGTACTGATGGACAAAATACATCAGAAATTTTCCCGGTTCGCCGCGATAAGTCCTAGACGTGCTCAGAGTAGCTACAACTTGTAAGGAAAATACGGAAATGCAGTGGCGGAAAAGAAATCAGAAAAAAAGCGTGAAACGAAGAATAGACAGAGTAGTGAAAATATGACGTCAACGAAAGAAATAAGTGAGGTTAAGAAGAAAACTTACACGAAGAGATGGAAGAGCAAACGGAACTTAGGTTAAGTCAGCGAGGTGCAGGTAGGGAGTGATAGGAAAGGATTTAATTGGGAAGGGTAATACATAAAGCCATTTCTTAATTTTCCATGTTATTAATAAAATAGTAAATATAAACTGAAAATAACGTTTTTTTAAAATAAATAACTCGAACATTATTTGAGAAAAATATTTTTGCGCGATTTTTTTCCTAGTACCGAAACTATCTCTCAAATATCGAGAAGAAACGCCTTGGGAGCAGTTTTGAGACGCTTACTCGGCTATACCCTATGTTCGAAAAAGATGATGTTGAACTTTGCATCATTGGAGTACAGCGGATACAACGGATATTGCCGTTTACATCGAACGATTACAACGAAAATGAAACAAATTTTTTGTTTCTCACAGATCAAATCTAGGAAACATTTCGTTATGATTTTCCGTTGAGACCTATAACCTAAATCTATGAAACATTTTTTTTAGAACTATAAAAATGGACAAGACCAGAAATAACAAAGATTTTTTATTATATTCCAACACTGCAAACTTCAACAGCATCAACATATGGTATTAAAGATTGTACCATTGAAATGCAACGAAAATATATTTTGTCCTGTATTTCAGGTACTGAAACATTCTTGAGAAACCTTGTTAAAAATTTACAATCCTAAGCTTTGGAAAAAGATTTAAAATCATAATGAAAATAAAGAAACGCAAAAATCAAGAGGGGTTCTCGTTGCTTTTTTTTTTGCTATGGTTGCAAGTAATGCGAGAAATTCTTGTTCTAAAATGCAAAGGATAAAAATCAAATACACTGCTCCGAAAATTTAAAGAAACGACATTTCTTCAATTTCATATTGTTTTTTAAAGCGCTGTATCTGTGTGGAAAATGCTTGTACCGCGGTAAAAAAAAAAGCATTTTGAAGCTTCAAGTTTTTAGTTTTGGGATCATTTGGCAAAAAAAAATTATGAGTTACGGTTATCGCGTAATCATGAGAAATATCGTGAGACAAAAATTTTCCAAATTTTGTTTCTTCTTTTCAAGGGTCTACGCGCTCGGGAATTTTTTTTCAGTTTAATCAATGCTAGGTCAGTTAGCTTGTTTATTCGACTTCAATTTGGCTTTTTTTGGTCTGCTACGTCAATTTTCTGCTGAGATATCCGACTTTGAATGAAAAAGGATCCTTTTGTCTTTGATCATCGATGTCTGTGCAACCAATGATAGCACAAGGAATTGAAGGGCAATTTAGAAAACTTGAATAAACTTCCTACAAGACCCTTTCAAAAATTTTTGACAAAAACATTTTTCTACACCCTTAACATTAATTAGGAAAAAGTACAAAAAAATTACTTTTATGGGTTTTTAGTAAATCTACCCCTACTTAACAGATATTGATGGAAAGATTTTTTTAAATTCTTTTTTAGCGATCTACAGTCTAAATTTGCAATAGATGATTGCGTATAATAATGAAAGTGGGAAAGAAAAAAAAATTGTTTCATTCCAACGATGCAAACTTCAATTCTCAACTACCTTCGGTTCCCTGTGCGATCATTGGTTCCTAAAATATCGATGATTAAAGACAAATGGATCCTTTTTCATTCAAAGTCGGATACCTCACAAAAAAATTGACGTAAAAAGACTAACAAAAAACCAAATAGAAGCTGAATAAACAAGCTAACTGACCTATGCATTGACTTAACTGAAAAAAATTTCCCGAACTCGTGGACCCTTGAAAAAAAAGCAAAAAGAGAATTTTATTGATAAAAAAAACTGGTTTCATTTCTGCTTCAAATAAGTGGGATCTTTCGTATCATGTCAATAGCCTAGAGGCTCATAATTTGTCCAATTTTTATTTCAATTGCACGATTTTTTTTGTAAGTTCTTGACGCATCAATAAAAGACTAAAAAATCGATATTAAGGATATTAACTAATGCGTCCATTTGATTTTTTTTTAATTTGAATTCAGTAGATTTTACGTGAAATCACATTTTTCTATTGCATTCCATTATTCAAATTATTTATATGAATAATATTTATTTACTCAAATCAAGATCTATTTAATATCATCTAATAACTAAATATTTTATTTATTCCGAAAAAATATGTGATCTGGTTTCATCTGGTAGTATAAGACAAAAGGGACAGACGGTAAAATGGTACAAGATTCAGTCTTTCAAAAATCGCATGGCTTAATTTTCATTAGTAGACTTTTGTAACATTCTGCAGTTGAGGAAATCTTTCTATACATAAATAGTCGCGCCTGTTAATAAAAGGCACGACGATATTTTTCTTTTTTTGTCCAACAGCCTAGTTAGTAAAAAAAAAATCATTTAACTTTTTTTAACGCACTTTTATGTCATGAAATTTTATGTGGACTAGAATACTCCGTTTGGAAAATTTTTTTCTCACGCTATTTCTTATGATTGCGTACTAACCGTAGCTCATAACATTTTTTTGCAAAAAGGTCTCGAAACTAAATACTTGAAGCTTCAAAACGCTTTTTTCATCTCGATACGACCATTTTTTCACACGGATACAGCGCTTCAAAAAACACTAAAAAAAATTGAAGAAATTTTCTGTTCCTTTTATTTTTTCGAGTAGCGTATATAAAAAGGTCGCTCGAAAAAATATAAACTATATACAGGGTGTCCCAGAACTGGTAGTCTCTGAAATGGGGGGGGTTGGGGGTGAAATTTTGAGTCGATTGATATAAACATGTATGAGACTCAGATCAACCCCTAAATTATTATTAATTTTTGAAGACGGGCCAATCAGGCGTGCCCAATGAGCAGGCGTACGTCGGTGAGCGATACGCGCCTGTAGTGGTGCCTGGCGGAGCGGTGTCCCCACCATGAGTATGCCCGCGCTCGTAGGTGTGAGCGCTTGCATGCGGTAGTGTGTGCCTCACTGTACGTTCGTTCGTGGTATTGGTGCGACTCAGGGACCTTGATCGGTGTGAGTACTTGAGTGCAGTGTAGTGCTCTCCGTGACGGGCACTGGGCATATGGGTACGACGGAGAAGGCACTATCGGTGTGAGCGCTCGAATGTGGTCGTGCCTTTCTCCGTGCGTATTTTATTTCTTTTATTTTCTTTATCGTTCAATAAACATGAATGAGTTTTTAAATAAACATCTAAAAACAATTGAACAATTGAAATTGTTTTAAATTACTTAATTAGCCCAATGCATTTTGAGGGTATTTTGTAATTTTTATAACTTCAATTCGAATGAACATTTTATTATAATGCGACAATTTTCCATTTTTATTTATTCGCAGGAATTTCTTCGCAACCTTCTCTGTCTTATCAGGCATACAAAACTAACGAAAAATGAGGGATTTTGTTAAATCCATATTCTCGAAAAAATTCTTTGCAAAATAATTAATTAAATTTGATAATGAAAAGAAAATGAATAACTGAACATTCATCCCGTATTTTTCTGTATGTTTTTTTTTATAGGGCTTCCAACAAAATAGTGGACTGTAAACAAATTAATATGTACTGAAAAAAAAACACGGAGTTTGTTTCATAAGAAAAAGTAATAGTTCACATAAGATTTGTTGAAAAATGTTTTTTAATCGATTTTTCCAGTTGATTAAATGAGTCAATCGTTTATAAGAAATATTTTTTTATTTGAAAAAAGAAACTAAAGTAGCCGGGTCAGGATCGAACTCGCGTTCTTGAGGTTACCGCACGACTGCCTTGGATCACTGCGCCAACGCGCAATCGGTATATTTTTATTTAAAAAACATGTAAATAATTACAGGAATAAAAACGCAGGATCAATAAAATTGTTCTTTTCGTTTTTTTTCCTGTAAAATAAATTCGTCTACTCGTCTACTTTGTTTAGTTTATTTTTTCAAAAAAAAAATATTTCTAATAAACGATTTACTCATTGAATCAACGGGAAAAATCGATTTAAAAACATTTTTCAACATACCTTATGTCAATTATTACTTTTTCTTATGAAACAAACTCCGTGTTTTTTTTTCTCTACATATTAATTTTTTTACACTCCACTATTTTGTTGGAAGCCGTATTAAAAAATAAAACATACAGAAAAATACGGGATGAATTTTCAGTTATTAATTTTCTTTTCATTATCAATTTTGATGAACTATTCCGCAAAGAATTTTTCCGAGAAAATGGATTTAACGAAAATCGCCATATTTTTCGTTAGTTTTTTTATGCTTGATAAGACAGAAAAGATTGAGAAGATATTCCTGCGAATCAATTAAAATGAAAAATTGTCGCATTTTAATCAGATGTTCATTTGAATTGGAGTTTTAAAAGTTACAAAATACCCTCAAAATGTATGTGGCTAATTCGGTAATTTAAAACAATTTTAATTGTTAAATTGTTTCAGATGTTTATTTAATAAATCATTCAACTTAATTTTACGATGAAAAAAATAAAAGAAGTGAAACATGCACGGAGAAGAGCACTAATGCATTCCAGAGCTCACACCGATAGTGCCTTCTCTATCGCACCCGTATGACGAGTCACGTAAACGGAGAGCAATACTACACTCAAGCGCTCACACCGATGACGGGAGCTGAGTCCCACCCATACCACGAAAGAACGGACAGCGAGGCGTACACCGCACCGCCAGGCATCACTACACGCCCGAATGACTCACCGACGTGAGCCCGCTCATCGGGCGCGCTGGTGAGTCAGAAAAGCCAGATTGATTGGCCAGCCTTTAAAAATTAATAATAATTCAGGGGATTCATCTGAGACCCGTACATGCTTATATCAATCGACTCAGAATTTCACCCCCAACCCCCCATTTCAGGGACTACCTTCAGTTCTGGGACACACTGTATATCTGCAAACACTAAGGAGCCATCAATACTACAGGCAAATATATAGACTTTTCTGCCATTGCTGGGAGGCGAGCGCTAAAATGTATGAAATTGGTAGATAATAAATTCAAGAATTTTGTTGCATTCCAAGAGAGACTCAGACATCGTAGACTTCATGCAGTTCTATCTTGCGTTGACATCGAAGAATTCATCCAGTCAGAAAACGTTCAAGAGTTCATCAAGTTCGAAGACATCGAAGAGTTCATACAACGTTGAAGTTTGCATAGTTGAAACGCAGCTATTTTTTTTTCATCTCTTTATTTTTATCATTATCCCAAGTCATTTGTTGCACATTGAAGCTAATAAATCACTAATAACAATACCTAACAACGGTTGCGTGATTTTCGACCGTCTACACTGATAGAAAAATTATTGTAATATTAACTGGATGCGTCAATTTTTTTTTTTTAATTTGAATTAACTAGATTTTTCGTAAAATTGAATTTTTCCTAGCGCATTCCATTATTAAAATCATTTATTTTAAATATATTTATTTATTCAAATCAAGATGTAATTAATATCATCTGATAACTAAATATTTGATTAATTCCTAATAAATCTGTGATTTGATTTCGTCTGGTAGTATAAGACAAAAGAGACAGACGGAAAAATGGTACACTGTTCAGTCTGTCAAAAATCTCATGACTCAGTTTTCATTAGATGACTGTTGTAACATTCTGCAGTTGAGGAAAATGGTTAGTCTTTCTATACATAAATAGTCGCGCCTGTAAATGGCAGGCATGAAGATACCTTTCTTTCTTTCCAGATAACAGCCTTGTTAGTGAAAAAAAAGATAAATAATTTAACTTCTTTTCACCGCACTTTTATATCATGAACCTATATTCCTTTCTCGTATTCATGCGATATATCGTGTTTTATCTTTATTTATTTGATTTGGATATATTTAATACTACCTTTTACCCGCGACTTCGTCTGCTTGGATCTGGCAATTTGTGTTAAAATACCCCTTAATGTATTATTTTTTTAAAGGCTGTCATACGTCATTCGGAATTTAGTATAATATGTGATATTATATTAGATTCCATTCGATTTTAATTATATTCTAGTCGTTAGTATTCTATGACAATTAAAATTTTATTATTAGATTTTTTAAAATATTATAATTAGAAAAATATTAGACGTCAGATTAGACCAAATTTAAATTATATTTGATTCGTTGTATTCAATAAGAAATTGAATTTGATAATTACATTAGATTTGATTTGTTTGTATCTTATAATAAGAATTATATAAGACTGATAATTTCATACTTGAATTAGATTCGAGTCGAATGTTAGAATTAGAAAAAAATTAGATGTATTTTTCATAGCCTATGTGTTATTCGAAGTAACTCTCTACTTGTATGCCAAATTTCATAAAAATCGGTTCAGCCGTTCAGCCGTGATAGTGGATCAAACATCAGGCATACAGATTAGATAAATATTAGATATTAGAATTAGAATGAAATGTATCGTATGTGTCATAAGCTATCTACATTTTGAATTTAATTGATTATACAATAATTTGAATTTCACAATTAGATTAGTTTTGAGAATATAATATTATAATTAGATAAATATTAGATATTAGAATAAAAAGTATCCTATGTCTTAACCCAGGCCATAAGCTATCCACATGTTAAATTTCATTGAAATCTATCAGTCCATTTTGGCGTGATTGAGTAACAGACAGACAGAACGTCAGATTTATAATATTAGTTAGGATTAGAGAAATTCCAATGGTGTTGAATTCTGCATCGTTGAAACGCAACGAAAGTTCCTTGTTATATTTTTATTTCCTTATTTTTATTATTATACTAGCTTCTATCCGCGACTTCGTCTGCGTGGATCTCGCTATGTGTGTTAAAATGCCCCTTAATGGATTATTTTTTTTAAGGCTGTCAAACGTTATTCAGAATTTAGTAAAATATGTGATATTATATTAGATTCCATTCGATTTTCATTATATTCTAGTCGTTATTCTATGAGAATTGAAATTTCATCATGAGATTTTTTAAAATATTATAACTAGAAAAATATTAGACGTTAGATTATATCAAATTTAAATTATATTTGATTCGTTGTATTCAATAAGAATTTGAATTTGATAATTACATTAAATTTTACGCGAATGTTATAATTAGAAAAATATTAGATATATTTATATTAGATTTGATATTATATTATCATCTATTTTAATTAGATTTGATTTGTTCGTATCCTATCGTAAAACCTATATAAGACTGATAATTTCATCATTTAATTAGATTCGAGTCGAATATTAGAATTAGAAAAAAAATTAGATATATTTTTCATAGCCTGTGTGTTATTCGAAGTAACTCTACATGTGTGCCGAATTTCATAAAAACCGGTTCAGCCGTTAAGTCGTGGTAGTGGATCAAACATCATGCATACAGATTAGATAAATATTAGATATTAGAATTAGAATAAAATGTATCCGATGTGTCGCATATCCTCATGTGTCGAGGGCACCAAAAGTAAACTTTTCATGTTATCAAAAGGTAAGCAAAAACTTATGACTTCAATGAGTTTGAATCCCAAACTTCAAACTCGTTGAAAACATACATTTTTGCTTACCTTCCAATTACATGAAAAGTTGACTTTTGAACTCCTCGATACGTAAGGACATGAATTTTTCCCATTTACGCCAGTTGAAGCAACGAAGAACTGTATAAACTCTCCGATATCTTCAATGTCTTTGAACTGTATGAATTCTCCGATGCCTGCTATGTTTTCCGTGTAAACCGAAGTCCTTCGAACTGTATCGATTCTTCGATGTCGAAGCAGGAGAAAACTGTGAGCTCGCTTCCGTTGGACTGAAGAAAGGTCTACATATTTCTTTACGTAAAAACTTGTTCATCGACAGACACTGAAATAAGAAAAATCTATAAATATGATTGCGTGGCTTAAAATATATATATTTACGTTTGCCTCGGTGCAGCGACGAAAAATCACATATATTTGACTGTTTTGTGCGTAAGGACATCTATAGCGACAGAACCCAGAAAAATCTATATCGATAGCTTCTCGGTGAAAAAGCTACTACAAACCCAAACAAACTCATTTTCATTAATATTAAAAATCATATTTTGCAAATATATTGTAGATTGCTAAATGAGAATCTTAAAAAAATGTTAGCGTGATTTTCGTAGCACAAATTTTAGAGAAGAAATTTGGGGAATAAAAAGAAAAAAAATGTTCGTTGCGTTCCAACGATGTAAACTTCAACCTCATTATAGATTTCGGGCTTCCCCAAAGATCAAAGTCACAGAAATGAATCCCATCGCATGACCAAAGCATAAATAATTTGAACTCTGAAGTTTGCTTTGTTGGAATGCAACGGTTTTTTGTTCATTTTTTATTTCTCAATTTTTATCATTATTCAAAGCCTTGCGTTTTTCTTTTGTTTAAATTAATGTCGCAAATGTGTAATAAATTGTCAAAATGTCTAAAAAAAAATTAAACAATTAAAAAGAGTTAATTGTCGTTGCATTTTAACGTCACAAACAATTTATAACTTCATGCTTAGCGGAGACAATGGACTACATTCTGCGTGTGGGTGTCTATGTGTAGACACGCGCGCGCGAATGTATAAGTGTGTCGATTTTAATAAGATCAACTTTTGTTGACTCGTCAAATAAAGATGAAATAAAAATAGGAGACAAATCGTACCTTCTCGACGAGCGATGCTTGTCCTTTTTGTGAAAAATTCACTTCGTTCAGATTCTCGCTATTCTTCACAATTACGGCCGCGATTTTCGCGATGGGAAGGCTTCTTTTCTTATTCCCCATTACTACGACTCTTTATCACTGATCACGTAAATACTGATTTAATTGGGTTTTTTTAAACGTAATTTTTTTCGACACTATCCTTTTTGAGGATCCCGACAGTAAAAAAATAGAATGAATATACTGTTGTGTATAGAAAACAGATAAAAATGCGTCAAATGTATATTCTTATCCACGTGTTTTCCACAATGTGCGTTTCGGCGGAAACGAATGAAACAAATTCTAACCGTCGAAAGACGAAGACGCGCGACTAGTGAAAACGGGGAATGTATATATGAGATATACCAATCGCACATACTTTCGAAAAAACATATACGTGAGATCTTCCGTCTATCGGATTGGTCGATTTTACATGTCCGTATACGTAGAGCCAATCAGATTTCTCTGAACTCTCCGGCGCGAGGCGCGGACGCGCCACGACCTCTAAGACTCTAGATGGTTTCGGGATTTTTGCTACTTTTGACATTGGCTACATTGCACCATACTTTTTTTTTACGGCTCAATTCTTGACCGCGCTTTTGTCGAACGGGCGCAGGAAGCAGTCAACGAGAATCGCTTGAAGAAGCCGGTACGTATTATATTTAGTTCTCTGCAGATTTCTGTATTCTTTTTCAAGGATATTTTATAGAATATTTTTTATTCAATTTCCATAGATAATGGGTACCGATTCATCCGAAAAAATGCAGGAACAACAACAACAACAACAACAACAACAACAACAACAACAGCAGCATGAACAACTACAGCAGGAGCAGCAACGACAACAAAATCCGTGTGTCGCGTAAGTACAAAATATATATATATAAGTTGTGTCTATATGCATATACATGCGTGCGTGTGTGAGCGCGCGCGCGTGCGAGCGTCCGTCCGCGCGTACTTGTGTGCATCCGTCCGCGCATACTTGCGCGCGTCCGTTCGCGCGTACTTGTGTGCGTCCGTCCTTGCGTACTTGCGTGCGTCCGTCGCGCGTACTTGCGTGCGTCCGTCCGCGCGTACTTGCGTGCGCGTATGCGTCCGCATGTGCGAGCGTCGTTCGTTCGTTGTACGTGTAGATGCACGTGCGCGCGCGCGCGCGTGTGTGTATGGTACGCGCGTAAGTGCATATATATATATAAAATGCATGAAACATATACACCCCGCATACAAACGTAATCCAAAACCAATGTACTGAAAGGAATATATATATATATATATACATACATATATTCCTTTCAGTACATTCTGAAAGGAATATATATATATATACATATATTCCTTTCAGTACATTCCTACATATATATATTCCTGAAAGGAATATATATATATATATATATATATATATATATATATATATATATGTCCAGCGGCAGGAGCCGGGACACTTTCATATATTACACGGTGCTTTCCAGGACTTTTGTTGTATTCCAGGCCTGTCCTGGAAGCCAATTATGTCCAGGGGCATTTTCCGGGACAGCCTGGAATACGCCAATTTATACGGCTTGGCAACTTTTAGGACTGTACATCGAAATGTACGTACAAATATATGTATCCTGATACACAGGCACATTCCAGGACTTTGTCGATTTCCAGGACTATACATCGAAATGTACGTACAAAAGTATATATCCTGATACACAGGTACTTTCCAGGACTTCGCTGACTTCCAGGACTGTATCAAACGGATGTACGTAAATACCAAAGAACGCAATTGTACATCTATAGACAGGCAGGTTCCGGGACTGTACAAAACGGATGTACGTACATATAGAAGAATACAACTGTACATCTATATATAGACAGGTTCCAGGACTGTACAAAACCGATGTACGTACATATAGGTAGACGCGTTTGTGCATTATTTTAGTAAACCGTGAGAGCTTTTGGATTGCCTCAAATTTTGCACGCAAACCCAGTATACATCCGTATGTTATCTCGACACCTTTTATATAAACATTCCGCGGTGAGGAAACATTGTATATGAACACTTTTACTATTATTACATAATATTATGTTCCAGGAATTTTTAAAAATAGGCCCGTACCTTCCGACATGTATATTTTCCGCAGTAATATATGCAGCACCTGATTTTATCGGACCCAACAGAATGTACTCTGTCTATTTTTTTCCTTAAAGTGTCCTGAAACATGCCATTGTATCATATATTCGGTTGCTATTGATTATCATAACTTATTTTGAATCGTGTACGAATTAATAATGAAAAAACGAAGCCAGCCAGGCAATGGTTCTTGCTTGTGCGTCAAGTTCCATACCATAACCATAACAAAATTATGGTTCATCGATTGTTAAAGGCAAAATTAGGCCTTTCATTCTTTTATTTCAGGACTTGTATCCAACACACAAGCAAAAGAAAAATGTTCCAAATACCTCTTTCCCATGACATAGTAGTTGTAATTTCTTGAAGGTCTTCAGGACATAATATCACCCACCCCTCTTAGAGTGGTTTTAGTTCGATGCAATAAAGTACTGTTGTATGTACTTCTGTCGCGGAAGATTAAAATGGCTACAGCATGCACTTTAAAAATACAATCTGAAATCCAATACTTATTTGGCTCCAATTTACATTTCCATCTGACATAATAATATTAGGACTTTTTCAATATCAATTCACATATTCTATATAAGGACATGAGTCACACGTCCTATCGGTAAAAATCCTGCGGTCAAGTTTCCACCTCGACGGATCACATTTCGGGAAAACGAAGATACATGTCAGATTCTTTCAGTTCAGAAGATCAGTTTAAGAGAATTGTTCAGCTTGTGACAGATTCGAAGATGTTTCTTTTCTTTTTTCCGAAATATCAGCCGTCTCGAAGAACACTGGGAATCTGCAAACCAGCTATCTCTCTCGCACCCATGGCCGCTCGATCGGGTGGACACGTGGTCTTAAATATTGTGGTTGCTGATTAAAAGAAACGTGTATATACATTGCATATTTCGTGGAATGCAGTAATAATGTACATATAGGTTAGTTATGACATTGTGATCGTAATGCAATAAATAGTATGCATGCGTACAAATTATCGCTTAGAAGGGGACTGTAGACAAGGACTATAGATTTTTATCAAGTCTTTTATTTCATAAATAAATAGAATGACTCACTCACTTTAGAAGTACATATTAAAATAACGTAGTGAAGTAAAGTTCTTACTTTAACACTTTAATATCACTTTAGAAGTAGATATTAAAATAACGTAGATATTACAATAACGTAGTGAAGTAAACGAAGGAAATGCATTACAAAATGAAAGCTTTTTTTTATGTGTACGTATCTTTGTAGCGTAGACATTCTTTGTTAAACGTATCATTTCTTTCTCTTTATTTGGTTGTGAATCCATGCCTTGATTACTGGAGCTTCTCGTCCTTGAAGAATTTTGATGACTTTTTGTCGCTTTACGATTTCGTTCATCGACGGTAATTTCCCGGCGTCTATATAGGACCCGAAAGATAGGAATGCTTGTTTTTTTTCATCATTCGTCCAACGACGCCGCGTTAGCTTTCCACTAGGCGATGCTAAAAAAATGTACATATCCTTAGAAGTTGATATTTAGAATACTGAGGAAATGCTCAAATTTTACAAAACAGCTGATTTCCCGATCGTTATATTAATGTTATAGCAGACCTTATGGCTCGTATGGTAAACACCTAAAAATATATTCGAAATATTAATGTACGTAGGTACACATTATTTAGTCCAATTTTGGTATCTTAAGGCCGTCTTCTAGTCTAGAATTTTGAAAAAATCGATTTTTTTGCATATTTTCAATGTTTAGTATTTCAAGAATATACCCTCCAAAGGAAATTTGGAAATTCCAAATATTAACGGAGTTACAGCTGTAATTAGTGAGGTGGAAACTTAACCGGCGCTGCCGGACCGAATCGAACAATAGACGGTTCCGTCTGCTCGACTACCTGAGGCCCTACCCTTCGTGATATTCACGTTTCTTGACTACCTGAGGTCCCCTACCCTTTGTGATATGGACCAGGAATCGCCGATTAACGAAATGTAAGTATATGTACTATTATATGACTTAGACTGCCTGAAACTGTACTCGTACCTTTAAACGCGTTTTTCTCGAAACTACTTTTTTCGAGACGGTTGACATGATATCTCAAGTTGTAATGAACCGATTTACTTGAAATTTTTTGTGGACCTTCTCTATACACGCCTTTATCACCCCTACCAGATTTATCGCGAAATTTTGTTACTAATTATTTTAAAAAAAATAAAAAATCGTGAAAAAAAACGGCAAAAAATGACCTTTTTTTAAACAGCCGCCATTTTGCGATTTTTTTTTTGCCTGAGGTAGGGGCTATAATGACATCCTTACTAATTAAGAATCTATTTTTTTTTTTTCAGATAACCATGAGGGTTGGAATCATGTCAACCAGGAGAGGCCGTTTTTTTTTCCACCCCCACTTTACCAGCCTGCATCTACCAGAATTATGGATTTTTTTTTCGCAAATTTTTTTATACAATGTCAAAGGATGAATAAATATGTGGTAAAAAGATAGATACGGAAATATTTTTTGTTTTTTTTAAATCGCATGTTGAAAAATCCCCAAATTTTGGCCCTCTAGACTAGAAGACGGCCTTAAAGTTACAAAATCAGAAATTTTCTTCAACAATCCATAAAGTAATTTCTTATCTGCTTAGTATTGTCTATTCAAAGCAGTTGAAGTTTTTGTATTATATACTATATATTTATATTTCTTTTAACATTTTTGCCATGAATTCTCAATACGTTATTACAAAGAGTATCTCTGTATCCTGCATCACCAAAGCATGATGGCAAGGCATGAATGTAAAAAATGTTTAATGTTTGAATATTAACAAATGGTCGACGTTTCACTAATATACATTACAATAGTCCAAGAATATTTCCAATTTCGCAACTACTGCAGTAGAAAAGATGGCAAAAACAAATAAAAAATATGGGTATCCACGTATATCAATATGCCGAATGTATTACGAAAGTACGGTTCTCAAATTAGCAACTAGGCAAAAATTTTACTTTTTCCTCACGATTTCTTATTAGCATTAGAATTCGAACTTAATTTTCTAAAAATTAAATAAAATAAATAAATAATAAACAATAAATAATAAAATCGTGTTAACGTTTAAATAAAATTGTACGTTCTATTCATTCGCAAAATAAACATTCAATTCGTCCACTTACATGAATCTCCTTCCGATCCGCCCACCGCAACTTTTTTTTTATCATCTCTCTTCCTCGAAGAAATCGGTTTAGTTTCTCCAACTAATGAGAGCTCTGCCAGTCGGCAGAAACACGCCTGCGTTTTCGAGAACTTCTCAAAGAAGTTTTTCTTCCGCTCGGCCCGGTTGACTCAGGTCGCTTACGCTTCCGTGCCTTTTGCGCATCCTTTCTGCGGCTAGTTTTTCCGGTTTTGACATCGTTCGAACCTACAGTACAGGAAAATAAATTAAGTATACGCTGCAATTCAATTGGAGATACAGGTTGATGATTACGTTATTTCACTCAATCCGTGAAACTGTACAAATTTTGCGATCGATTGTTAAAAAATTATCCAAAATCAACATACTAAAGTAATTTTTTTTGTGAAACTGCAAAAGCAACAAAAAATCAAACGCTCAAATGAAAGTTCTGCCGTTATTTTAGTATTTCCTGCCGCATTATTCGTCATGCAATTCCGTTATTTAATTGTTGTAAGTATCCAGGTAACTGTACAGCATTTATAAGAATATATTTTATTGCTAATTCTCATCAAAGCTTACTTTTTAATGAACGCCCTTCAATCCTAGTGTCTTCGTCGGTTAAGCCTGTAGTATCGGGATCTGTCGTATTTTCTGTTTGTACAGTACTATCCTGATTGGTCGTAACATCGGTTCCTACCGTACTATCCGGATCGGTCGTAACTTCCGTTACAGCTGTAGTATCTGGATTGGTACTATATCCATCAGAAATGGCCGTAGAGTTGGATGCAATACTGTCGTTTGCATTTGAGCTTTGCGCTTTTTCTAAAACTTTTGACATGTTTATAATATCTGCCGCAGCAATCGGCTGCCGATAGACTTCTCGGTGAACTTTCTCGTGGTGTCCCATGAAATTCGCCTCTTGCGATATTTGCTGGTCGGTAAGCTGAAAAGTTGAGCACCGGGTAGCTAAGTGCTTTCTCAAGTTAGTTCCTCTTAATGAGGCCGAATTCTTTACGCTGCAATTGGCAGAAAATTTTCTCATCAGTTGGCATGCTCTTAGGTACTTGAATCTTGTTGAATCGCGACTCCAAACTCCAAAAGCATATGGATTTTTCGATGAAACTTTCGCTTTTTGACGGAGTTTAACAACAAGCTGCAAAGCCTTCACCTCGACTGAATCGATGAGAAAAGCGACCTGTCTATTTTTTTTTCCACGAATGACAATTCGCGAGTATTTTTGAGCTGAAAGTCTGTCCCGAGCAGATAAGGACTGATACAAGTCATCGCCCTCTTGAATTTTCGATCGGTTATTGAATTGTTCGATCGTGAGACGTTCGAGCTCGCCGGCCCTCTTACGATTAAAGACTTGAATTTTTATCAAGATCGCCTCGGCCAAATTCGTCCAAGCAGTTGAGTCGAAGCCATCTGACAGGTGCTGCATTTCTTTTGGAATGATTTTGTTTAGATGGTCATCGAGTTTTTTAATCTCATTTACGTTTGGTAAGTTCGCGTCTTTCCCTTGCCGGGCGTGTGTTTGCGATTCGGCAACGCCTTTGTTGATGCTGCAACCATAGTCCTCGCTGAAGAGTTTCAGAAAATCTTTCGTGTTCTTTTTTTTTACGTCATCGTGATTTTTTATACACTGTGCCTCGAGTATTAAGCCCATTTTTTTATAGCTGTACCCATAGCTGACGCGTTAGACGGCGTTTTGTACATCTGGGTTTCGGGATCCAAGCCAGCTAAGATGTTAACAGCTTCGAGTACTGCATCGTAGTACTTCGGATCGAAAACGGAGGCCATATCCGTAATATTATTATCAATTTTTTTTATTGCTTCGAGAAACCTCCCGGCTCTTCTTAGATGCGCTCGAATTTCATCATGCTGATGTGGCAGTGTAAGGATCTTGCACAATTTGTTTCCATATAGTATGAGCAGTTCATCGTATCTGACCAAGCGTGATATATTATCATCTCTCATTACAGGAAATACTTTTTGCCGTAGAACTGTAGAAGCGTTGCTATGTATACGACCAACCACGCGCCTAGCGAGGACCAAAACGCTTCGTGAATTGGCCGTGGTACTTTTCCGACAAGTACGACTGTGGTGGCGAAGATTGTTTTTCGCATACAAGCCACGGCAAGTTGGACACGATTCAAAATTCGTTGCCAGTTGTTTTGTTTCTCGTGTTGGCCTCCGAACGGGGATGACTTTCCCGTGGTTCCAATCAGAATTAACGTTATAAATAAAATTTCCTTTCTTTCGAATCTGTGCTATCAGTTCTCGACGTTCGGCGCTTTTTTCTGGGAGTCGCATAAAATTTTTTACCTCCAGTTCTTCGGAGTGCTTGTTTGCGAGGTGCCTTGCTATTTTGCTTTGCTCTGTGTGGCAATAAAAGCAGAAATTTTTCTTTTGGCTTCCTTTAGGACCTTTTGATAGTTCCGCGACCTGATTTTGGTTATCACAAGCGGAATTTCCCGGCACGTTGTACGAAGTATTCAAGCTATAGTCGCTAAGTCGATTACTCTTATCCATTGTCTGCGCTGCATTATTCTCCTTGTCATTTTCTTGTTCGTATAATTGAGGATCATCGACAGTCTCTTCTTCATCTGAAGGAACAAACTCCGAGCCGTCTGAGTTGGACTCTTCGACATCGTCTTTCGTTCCTGATTTATCTTGCACATGAGACTCGGAACCCCCGTCATCGCAGGGTGTTCTTTCAAATCTGTTAGGATTATCTGCGTGACTTCCATCAATCTCTTTTTCTTTTTCGTACAAATTGTTGTTGACCGACCCGGCGCTACTTTCAACGTTGGATGGTACGACATTTACCCAATTCTCTGATTGTAGACCACCTATATTTTTGCCGTATAAAAGAATGAGATGGCAACTATGAATATGAACCTTCAATGAGATATCATCTTATTTTCACATACGTGATATTTATTTTCAGGGTGTATCGAGAAGTGACGCCCTAAAGGAGAATCTAGAGGCCCATGTATGTTCTGCGATACTTTGTATTAAAAAAAAAAGCATTGAGCCTTAAAAAAAATTGTACTGTAGGTTTTGATTTTTTCCCTCTTTTGTGTACGTACTTTCCTCGCGGTTTTTTTTCACTTGTGTCAATATTATGAAATGCACTGTTAAGCAATAAATAAATTACCGAATAAACACTATCATAAATGTGAAAATATAACCCAATAGAGGGAAATATGGGGAAAAGAGGGAAGTTTCAAGACAACGGAAAAGCGAGGTTAATACGGAAACCCTAACGGAAACAGATGGAAGAGCATGAAAGGAAGAATACAGCGCCGCAAAAGGGATCTGAAAAGCGAAGAGGGTACAACTGCGAAAGAAGAAACGGCGCTAAGGAAGAGGAGAGGCAGGCTACCGAGCTCAGTTGGTACGAAAAAACGAAGCGAGTCCACAGCAAAAAGCATGACAGTTTCTAGGGGCGAATAAACCCAACAAAAATCGAAAAGAGGACGAGAGTAACGAGATAGAAGACAACCCAGATGATGAACTGCAAAAAATTGAGGAAAGCGAAGTGTTTACGACAAAGTACAGGCTCACAGAAACACCGCTCAATAAAGAAGGTGCTCAGGAAGGAAGGCGCGTGGCGGAATCGTGGAACAGGAATGAACAGAACCGACCGGACGAACAGAATCGGGCGGACAAAGAGGAACGGACGGACGAAGGGAATCAGCCGGAATATCGAAACAGGACAATAAGTAAAGACGACGACGAGATACACTTAAACGCGACGAGTGGAAATCGTATGAACATAAAAAATATTTAAGAGATATTAAACGAATAGACAATGAAAAATGAGGAACATGGAAAAAAATCGTAAAAATATAGATAAGGATGGTAACAGAAGAAGTTAAAATTATTTTGAACGAAAATGAAATCAAGAAAAAAGAACTTGAGGACGAATTGGTACAGGAGCAGGCTAAACTATGGCTAGAGCAATCAAAGTGGGATGTCCAATGCATGAAGTGAGATCTGAAGACAAGCGCGTTGAAAAGCCACTAACAGAGCGCATCCAACTAAAGAAGAGTGCAAAGAAAGGAAATTCAGGAAAGTAGAGACGAATATAGATATGTAGACGCAATAATCATGAACTACGTAAGTGACATAAGCGAGAGCGAGCTCGCTATTGTGGGAAACAACGAGAAACAGGAGAGAAAGAGAAAAACCTCATGGGAAAGGATTGAGGACGCTCGAAAAAAAAAACGACGGAACAGAGGCAACGCATGACCCGAAAAATTATCGAGACGACAATGTTTAAGAGAACAAGGAAGGACGATTAGAAAAACGAACATCATAATAAGAGGAATAAATCACTCAGGTCGACGTATAGGAGAGGAGGTACGAGCAAAGCTACGGGTCCAGACGGTGATATAGCCGTATAGAAAAAATTGGAAATGGATCACGGAGGGCCTACTGATGAAACTGGGCTCAGGGAAAAGAAATGGAGATAAAGCTACGAAACGAATCAGATCACCCAATTACTTCTAGTATTAAATGAGAAAAAGGCAAGGAAAAAGATTATGGAAAAATCATGAAGAACAAATCGAAAAAAAGCGAGGAAGTGATACTAGCGTGGACAGATGAACTGACGCTAGAATTCGAAGAGAAACTCAAGATGCACTAGAATAAGAAACTGCACGCTAAAGAAGGCAAGGATAGATGAGATACAGTTATAGGAATCATAAAAAAACAGCAGACGACGTTGGCATGATCAGGAAAGTAAGCTCAAAAATAGGGAACAGGGTTATTGCGTAGATGAGTAAGAGAACAAAGGAAAGTAGTTTGGGACAGTTTGAAAAAATATATAGCGTATGGAAAAGACAAAAACAAAATTCAAGAGAAGCGAGGAAGGAACCGACACTGGTGGATGGGCGGTCGGGGTTCAGCTCTAGCGGTACACTGAGTTAAGCAGTGCTGTGCATGGCCAATACTCGGAGCGGTGACCGCTTAGCCGTGCACCGGCTTGCGCATCAACCAGTGAGCGAAAGGCTCACACTTCTGATATCTTGGTGTAGATACTTGAGTTAAAGCCTGTGCACCAGAGAATTAGAAGAATATGAGGCCGTCTATACCGGTACAGGGTTTCCAGTTTCCCCGTACCCTTGGCAAATGCGGTAATAATGTAGCTCTAGACGGCTGTGGACGCATCGGAAGTGAGGTTGGATTAGCGCAGTACAGGTAGGGAGTGATAGGAAAGGGTTTAAGGCTTTGGGAAGGCTTAGATGTAAAAATCCGCGAGGGTATACGTTGCAACAGAGGAATAAATTGAGAAGCGAGGAAGAAACTAAAAAAGCAAAAAAAGCGAATTATGAGAGAAAAATTGGGACAAAGCAGAAAGGAGCAAGGACGTAAAGGAAAAGGGCAAGGCGATCAAACCATTTATGCAAAAGAGAGCCGATTTAGGAAGCCGGATTAGCGCCCAGGAGTGGGCGGCACACTTTCAGGAGCTACTGGGAGGAGGGGACAGCATGCCGAGGAACGAACGAGGCAGTGAGAGGGAAAAACGGAGGATAGTGACTGCGATAACTGGCTGGAAAGAGCAGGAGGATAGAAATAGATCGTAAATTAGAGGCGCAACTGAAAAAACAAACCGGCAACAGAACTATGTAATTATATTAGGCAATTCGAGAAACTAGAATATTAAGATAGATGTAAGTTAATAAGAAAACCGATGTAAATAATCACTAGGGCAGTAATGTCAATATTCTTAAAACGGTATATAAGGAATCAATAATACTACTACTTATATTATTACTACTACCTACACTAGTCTCGATGACGCCTAATTGCTTTAAAAAACGTCTAAGGGTTCTTATCTGAACTTTAGTGATTGCTTCTCTCAAACCTATTTTTTGAACCTTTGATAAAATCTAACAGATTTATATTAGTGTCCAGTCGGTTTTTAATTTATTACTTAACAGTGTACTTTGTACGATAACACTAGTAAAAAAAAATCGCAAAAAAAGTATATACACAAAATAAAAAACAAAACCTATGATACCGGGAAAACTCGACAAGCAAATTATGAAAAGCTTTTTCCTCGAAAACTAAAAAAGATCGTTCAACCTACTTGGGGGTGATTCGGGTAGGTATAGTTATATTGATACGGGGCATCATGATTTATTTTTTGGAGGTCACTTTTCGGGCCACCCTGTATATATTTATATCTTATGCATAGGGTATTCAAATTCTGTCGACATAAGGGGGGGGCATTACAATGTTTAAAAAATCGATTTTTTTTCACATATTTCGAAAGTATAATATATTGAGAGTGTACTGGAAAACCGAAAAATCTAAATATAAAATATTTACGAATAGCACATAGTCGAGAGCGCGCCACATGCTGTGAACTAGGGAAACTTTGAACGCGATTATCTCGAAACTGCATTTTCAAAAACTGCTCATGTTATAGCTCAAAAAGTTATTGATGGATCTCGCTGAAATTTTAGGAGGCTTCTCACTATAACATTATCAGAAGGATATATCTCAAGTTTTAAGTTTATCGCTTAAATAAATTTTTTTTTTGGGGGAAAAATTGTCGAGAAAATGCTCAAAAATATAAAAAATTTATTAAAAAACCTACCTAATTTTTAATTTTATACTTTTTAATATTTTTATTGGTATATTCTTCCCCTACACATGTCAATAATGAAAAGATATTTTCAATTTCTGTTTCGGATCAATAGCAAAAATCAGACAAATCAAGCACTTTTCGATATCACGCAAAAGATATCTAAAGGAATACGTTATAACGCTGCCATTTTATTTTGTTAAAAAAAAAACAAAATTTAACCCTTGAAGGTTGTAATAAGATAATGCCAAAATTTTCAAATGATGCGATTATTTTAGCACTTGTAAAAAAATCATGAACAATGACTCATTTTCGGGTGTCTAAAGGCCCCCCCCCTCCTTAAGATATTCCTTTCGTTGAGGTCTGTAATTCGTAGGGGTATAAGGAGGGCTCTTCTGAATCATTGGTAAATTAGAGTGGCGCTTGTCAAAAATAAGTCACAATTGGAAAAAAAAATTCTAGCAGATTTAGTATATTTAGACATTTTTACATTTTCTCTAATAAGTCGCGGCTACGAGAATTCTTCTGCTAGTCACATTTTTCTAAAATGTATCATTGACACTTTCTTGAAACATTCGGTGACCTCCTGTTTTTATTGTCGTCACGGAATTTGTAGATTTTTTTACACGCGTGAACAGTTTATATCAGGCATCAAAAGTTATTTAGGGTATAATTATTAAATAGAAATGGGGGCCGCGTGTCATCTCCATAAAGCACCGTATAAATGAGACGATTTGTACAGTCGTCATTTTTCGTCAAAACATCTGTAACTTGGCCTGAAATTTCCCCAGTATACTGGGATGTATTTTTACTTAATTATAGACGAAAATCAGTTAATTGTTAGATATTCGGTATCGTGAAAGGAATACGTTAATATTAATTAATTCGTTCTGTTTTTTTTGTCTTGAAATAATTTAATAAATAATTAGTGGCAAAACATGGATAACTAAATATTAAAAAAATATAATTCGGCTTGCAGAAATGATGCACCTCATAATTTCCACAAAAACTATTGTTTTTGTATTTCCAATATGAATATCAGAGGTTTTGCAGTATCTCAATTTTGTTGGGCTTTGCCTATAAACCAAACGACACTATTAAAAATGTTATGTCAAAATTGAAATATAACTTTTAAGACCATTTTAGAATGTCCTTAATTTGTTCTTGTCTAGAATGATTCCGATAAAATGTTTTTATTACCGATGGGGTTATTACCAATAGACTTGCCTAGAATTTTGTCGGAAAGTCCAGCGCAGACCTTCGCAGTGCAGAATGTTAAACTTTTTATCATATTTATACTAGCCCGTTCGACAAAAATCTGCACTGGATCTTTCAACAAAATTCTAAACTTGTCGCCTCAAAAAAGTCTGTGCTGGACTTTTCAACAAAATCCTATGCTACTCTAGTGAAGTAGTCCTGCGCTAGACTTTCCGACAAAATTCTATATTCGTCTGTTAGCAAAAGTCTGCACTGGTCCTTCCGACAAAATTCTATGCTAGTCTATTGGTAAAGGTCTTTGCAGTTTGCACATCTTTGCCAATAGACTAGCGTAGAATTTGTCGGAAGGTCCAGCGCAGACCTTCGCAGCGCAGAATGTTAAGCGGTTTTATCATATTTATACTAGCCGGTTCGACAAAAATCTGCACTGGACCTTTCAACAAAATTCTAAACTTGTCGCTTCAAAAAAGACTGCGCTGGACTTTTCAACAAAATCCTAGTTGCTAGTCTAGTGAAATAGGTCTGCGCTAGACCTTCCGACAAAATTCTATGTTAGTCTGTTAGCAAAGGTCTGCGCTGGACCTTCCGACAGAATTCTACGCTAGTCTATAGGCAAAGGGTTTTGCAGTTTGCACACCTTTGTCAATAACTAGCGTAGAATTTTCTCGGAAGGTCCAGCGCAGACGTTTGCTAACAGACTAGTGTAATATTTTGTCGGAAGTTCTAGCGCAGACCTATTTCATTAGACTAGCATGGGATTTTGTTGAAAGGTCCAGTGCAAACTTTCTTGAGGAGGCAAACTTAGAATTTTGTTAACAGGTCCTGTGCAGATTTTTGTCGAACAGGCTAGGATAAATATGATTAAACGTCCAACATTCAACTATTTCAACAGTTCTATGTCAGACTTAACAAAAGTTCACACTGAGAAAAGCTCTACGCTAGACTATACAATAAATAAATCAAGGTACTTACCAATCAAATCTTTGTCCTTTTCACCGGAAGTCGGCGAATTTTCCAGGTTTTTTATTTTGACGGCGTCGCCTTCCAAATGTGCAGCATTGTTCATATTTTCATTGCAAGTCAGCATATTCGCTGCCGCATCTATTGTGATGCTGTCCAGTTCCGAATATGTGTAATTCGGTATTCCATCTGAAATACGCATAAGCAATGTTGCAGAATAAATATAATTCGTTACATATTAATTCGTTTCTGTAAGAGAATAACAAAAAATTATAATTCTTCACTCAATATCAATTTAAAAAATTACTAAACTACGTTCACTACAATTATTAATAACGTCTTTGTTCTTAATTAAAGTATGTGCACTATATACAGTGGGTAAAAAAAGTATTTGCACACCTCGTGTTTTGCAAATTATCCTTCGAACAGAAATAAAATTCTTCAGCATCTTATTAAAAAAAAATGTTGTCGGAAATTTTTGTCGAACATTTTATTTTTTTATCGAAAATTTTTTTCGAACATTTTATTTTTCTGTCGTAAATTTTTTTCGAACATTTTATATTTCTTCGAAAAAAAAATGCTAAACTATTTTTTTTTTTTTTCGCAGGATAATTTGAAAAACACGAGGTGTGCAAATATTTTTTTTACCGACTGTATATGTGCATACAAAATTATCAGACCACATTTCTACGAAAACCTTGTTAATCTTTTAATTTTCAGTATGAATTTTGTGCAAAAATTTTTAAGTTGTTAAATATGGATTCATTTTCTTACCGGGATCGAAAGATACGCTGAACTCGCTCATCGCACGGCAATATGTCGCGATCCTTTGTTCGTCGTGGTTTATACTTCGAGAAGAAAACAAGGCAAGGGCATAAGGTCACGGGACAACATGTGCGAAATTATCTCGTAAAATGCGCAAAAATACACGCCAGTAAAGATAATGCTCGAAACGAATTAATTTAGAATAATCTTTGGTATTTTATGTTTGTTATACATTTATTTGTTAAACATGCAATTAGATAAAGAGATTTTAGTTTTTGTATACTTTTGGAATACATTGTTGCGGCCACGCGGGAGAAGCCGAACTCATCGACGAATTAAAAAAAAGAATGCAGACTGATTATTTAAATAAATTCTATAAAACTTTTCCATTTACCTGCTTTATATCTGTTGAGGAACCAGCCGTCGATTGATTTTAAAGCGTGGAAATTCTTCGTCGATTTTCAAGTGTCGAAAACTTCGAGCGTCTCGCAGATTCGGAAGATCGAAAGTGAAGAGAACGGAAGAACCGGCCGAAACGTATAATGGTAGGTTCAGCGGAAGTCGAGTTATAAGGGGACTCTCTGAAGATAGCCGCTTACTGGCGCCGAATTTGAATTTTTTTTTCAGCATTGCAGCATGAAAGCGGTACTAGAAGTAATTGCTAATTTTTCGTATCTTATTTATATTTTCGTGGAGCTTCATTCATTTAAATTATGTGACGCGTCTGATACCAACCTATCTGTAGACTGCAACCAGTAATTGTAGGCGATACCAGGGGGCTGACACTGTGATAAATTCTCTTAACGTAACGTGTCCCCGTTATTGTCGCCACGTAAACTAACCCACCATGCGGCGCTAGTAGTCGCCCGCATGACCTCCACTCCGCAAAGCGCCTCTCCGTATTATTTCGTCATCTTTTTCGTCGCGTGGACCAAGTGGATATTTTTTTTTCGTTTTCGCGATCTGTCGTTGTTCTCGAATAAAAAAATCGTAGTGTGGTGTTACAAAGTGATAAAATAATAAACAATTTTAGTGTAGCGATAAAATAAAAAACTTATCGACTTAAAATTCGACTGTAGCTCCTTAGATTGCTTTAACAGTCAAGTACGAGCGCTTTTTTTGATTAATTAAAAATTGTAAAAAATATATCACTTTTTATATGAAAATTATCGTCGAAAAAACGAACTTTTTAAAACTCGTCTCTATTTCGTTTGTCATTATTTTTTAGTTTTCCCCCGTACTGATTGCAAAAACTAATACAATTAACGAAAATATTTCACTTTTAGTTCAGGAAATAAATTTACGACAGTTCTACTGCGTGCCGCGGAGAGGGTTGGCTAAAAACCAGTGGTGCTAGAGCGACTCGTGCGCCACCATTTTTCATTCTTGTGACAAATATTTTTTTTTTACATACTTTAATATATACTTAATAAAGCCTAAAAGTTTTTTCGACCATGTATTTTATTCCTCTGTTTAAAAAAAATCCAAAGAAAACGGTCGAAAATAGGCCATTACAGTGGTGTCCTCACTTAACAAAGCACAGTTTTCCTCGAACTTGCCGTTTCGAGGCGCTTTGATCTAATGCCCAGATAGTGCGTTACTTCCATGAAATTTCGGAATCGGGACATAAATATTTCAGACACCCACAAAATTTGTCAGGTCAAATCCTTTTTATTTTTAGTTCGATATGAAAAGTTCAAATCATCTCACATATATATTTTCTTAAATTTTAATCTCAAAGAATTTGGGCTGTTATTATTTTTTTCGTATAAGAATTCTAAAAAAAGAAAGAAAATTACATTTATAATAAAAATTAATAACATGAAGATGGGGGTACCATGAGGCGGACCGAGATACAGTATCGCGGTCGACTGTCCTTGTCTGTGTCAAGGGACTGAATAAATTTAAAAAAAGAAAAAACTGTCAAGGTGTATTACTAGGTTGGTGGAACAACAAAAGCCGCTAAAAATTAAAAGATATTTCCAATAACTCCGTCATGCTGCAATATAAAAAAGATTTAAATTGAGCGCTAATATGCGGCCACCTAGAGATGACGCTCACTATGACTGGACTTCCGTCTAAGTCGTTTAGCAATATATTCTTTCTCCTGTTTGTCTTGGTTTTTTGGTCACAGAGGGCTGGCAAAACACGGTTGCCAGTCGAAAAATTTGCGTGAATGCTTTGCATGTGGACCTTATGGTTGCATGCCATCACATCGTTCGGCATCTGTTGTAGCAACATAGTTAATACACACAATCTTCTGAGTCCGCGACCAACGTTCTGTGATGTTATTTATTTACTCGCAACGTTGCCACCGTAGGAGCGCTACCACGCATTACGTCATCTCTTTCTCTTTCTCTTTCTCTTTCTCTCTATCCCTTTATTTGAGAGATCGTGCGCTTCGCTCTTGCTTCAGAAGCAGTTGTAGCAACAACTAAAACTCAATGGAAATATCCAGTAAATATTAAGATGAAAAATCTAACTAAGTAAGCGATAATAAGAATATTGATTTCGATGAACACTAGTAATACAAAAAAAGCATTATGAAATTATTATTTTTAATTTAACGAAAATTAACCTCGTGACCAAGAAATGTGAAAAACTCCCGTGCCAAAAAAAAAATTCCATTGATACTGATTCAAGCCCATTTGATGGATATAAATTCCATTAAAAACACACCAGTTTATGTAGGATCGATTAAATTTGTTGTCCACTCATTGGTTGTCCACTTAAATGGGAGTTTGTAAACAGGGTCGCCATTTATCACCCATTCCTCAACGATAAAGTAACATACACACTTTGGACGAATTTATATCAATTCAAAAACGTCCTCAATATATTTTAATCTACAATACATTTTTTGGTTTAAACGTATCGACTTCATCGTAACGTTTGAAAATGGTTTTTCCTGTTAAATAGTAACTTGACAAAATAATATTTCGAAATTTCGTCTCAAAAATGATAATTCTGCATGATCGGAAATATACTTTAGGCCTGGAATGTACTGTTTCGTATATATTCTGAAATACACTCGGGTTTTGAGACATTCGACGTGACGAATGGACTGGAATCTACCCCACGGTTCTAATACAGTAATTCGGCAATGTCCTGGACGACAACGTACTATAGAAACCGGGTGTCCTAAAAACTGCCAAAAAGTAGTATTCGGCAGTTTTCAGGACACGCGGTTTCTATAATCCGTTGTCGTCCAGGACATTGCTGAATGACTTTAATAGAACTATTGAGTTAGTAACAGTCCATTTATCACGTTATGTGGCCCGATACTCGAGCATATATAAACGAAACAGTACGATTCGGGACTAAAGAATATTTCGGACCAAACAGTATGTTTGTGTATGATATCTTCCCTAAATATATTCCAATGCCAGTCCCGGAAACTGCCAACTAGGACATTTTGGCACTTTCGAGATACCCGTTTCTAGAGTACATTTTCGTCCAATAATGGTGAATGCCTTTTTCAGAACAATGAAATGCATCCAGCCCATTCGTCACGTCGAATATCCCGAGACCCGATCATATTCCAGAATGTATGTGAAATAGTACATTTCGGGACTGGAGCATATTTTCGAACATGCAGAACAATATTTTTCGAAACGGAAAATCGAAATAGTACTTCATAATGTTACTATTTGATAAAAATAATCATTTGCGAATGTTACAATGAAGTCGCAAACAACTCAATGTCACCAAGCACAGATGGTCTACGGATGGGGACTCTGCATGTCAGAAAATATGTCTAGGCCTTGATTTATACCTCTACGCACCTTTTCGGACCGGGAATGTATCTGCGACATCTTTCCCAAATATACCGTAATGCTAGTCCCAGAAGCTGCCGTATAGTACTTTTGGCACTTGGCTTTTTATACACCAAAGCCCGGGCATTCCCAGACATGCAAAGTAGCCTCGTTCACAGCAGTTACGATGAACTCGCTAAGGACTAAAAACCTTGAAGTATAGATACTTGAAGGTATTCAGTCCTTAGCGAGTTCATCGTAACTTCTGCAAATAATTCATCTTGTTATATAGTAAGTAATTTTGTGAAGCAATATTTCGTCCGGAAAATTATTATTCTTTTTGGTCCGAAATATGCTCCAGTTCCGAAATGAACTGTTTCGTTTATATTCTGGAATATGCGCGGAGTTCGGGACACAGAAACTGATAAGTGGGCTGCAACCAACCTATTGGTTCTGATAAAGTCATTCGGTAATGTCCTGGTCAACAACGTATTGTAGAAACCGCGTGTCTCGAAAACTACCAAAACAGTCCTTTTTGGCAGTTTCCAGGACAGACATTATGGTTTATTTAGGAAAGATATCACAGATACATTCTGCTTAGTCCGAAATATGCTCCATTCCAGAAATGTACTGTTTCGTTTATTCGTGCTCGAGACTCGGCTCACATTACGTAAGAAATGGACTGGAATCAACCCAATGGTTCTAATAAAGTCACTCGGCAATGTCCTGGTCGACAACGTGATATAGAAACCGCGTGTCCCGAAAACTGCCAAAAAAGTACTATTTGACAGTTTCCGGGACACGCATGGTATATTTAGAAGAGATATTCCAAGGACATTCCTGAACTGAAGAAATCCGGAGAGTTGCACACCAAGACCCAGACATATTCCCGAAATGTAAAGCAGCCTTGCTCGGAGCATTTGGATTTGACGACGCTTAGTCCTCACTAACTTCATTGTAACGGTCGCAAATAATTGTTTTTGTGGAATACTAAATTTTTGAAATAATATTTAGAAATTTCGTCTTGAAAATGATCAATCGGTCTGGTCCGAAGTATGCTTCAGTTCCGAAATATACTGTTTCCTATATATTATGAATCATGCTCGGGTCTCGGGACATTCGATGTGACGAATGGGCTGGAATCCACCCCATGGTTCCGATAAAGTTATTCGGCAATGTCCTGGACGACAACGTATTATAAAAACCCTGTGTCCCGAAGACTGAAAAAGGTACTATTTGATAGTTTCCGGGACACGCATGGTAAAGAGGTACGTAGAGGTTTACACCAAGGCCCAGACATATTCCCCAACATGCAAAGCAGCCTTGCCAGAGCATCTTTACGTGAAGGTGTTCAGCCCTCTCGACTTCATCGTATCGTCTGCAAATAATTGTTCTTGTTAAATAGTAACTTTATGAAGTAATATTTCGTCCCGAAAATTATCATTCTGTTTGGTCGGAAATATGCTCTAGTCCCGAAATGTACCGTTTCATTAATATTCTGGAATACGCTCGGAGATAGGGACCCACGACGTGACAAGTGGGCTGGTATCAACCCAAAGGTTCTGACAAAGTCAGTCGGCAATGTCCTGGTCGACAACGTCTTGTAGAAATCGCGTGTCCCGAAAACTACCAAAAACGTCCTATTTGGCAGTTTCCAGGACAGACATTATGGTTTATTTAGGAAAGATATCACAGATACATTCTGTTTGGTCCGAAATTTGCTCCAGTCCAGAAATGTACTGTTTCGTTTATTCGTGCTCGGGACTCGGTTCACATTACGTAAGAAATGGACTGGAATCAACCCAATGGTTCTGATAAAGTCACTCGGTAATGTTCTAGTCGACAACGTGATATAGAAACCGCATGTCCCGAAAACTGCCAAGAAAGTCCTATTTGACAGTTTCCGGGACACACATGGTATATTTAGAAGAGATATTCCAAGGACATTCCTGAACTGAAGAAATCCGGAGAGTTGCACACCAAGACCCAGACATATTCCCAAAATGTAAAGCAGCCTTGCTCGGAGCATTTGGATTTGATGACGCTTAGTCCTCACTAACTTCATTGTAACGGTCGCAAATAATTATTTTTGTTGAATAGTAATTTTATGAAATAATATTTAGAAATTTCGTTTTGAAAATGATTAATCGGTCTGTTTCGAAGTATGCTTCAGTTCCGAAATATACTGTTTCCTATATATTCTGAATCATGCTCGGGTCTCGGGACATTCGATGCGACGAATGAGCTGGAATCCACCCCATGGTTCCGATAAAGTTATTCGGCAATGTCCGGGACGACAACGTATTATAGAAACCGCGTGTCCCGAAAACTGCAAAATGTACTATTTGAGAGTATCCGGGACACGCATGGTATATTCAGGAGAATTGTCCAATATACATTCCCCGACTGAAGAGTTACGTAGAGGTTTATACCAGGGCCCAGACATATTCCCCAACATGCAAAGCAGCCTTGCCAGAGCATCTGTACTTGAAGGTGTTCAGCCGTCTCGACTTCAACGTAACGTTTGCAAATAATTGTTCTTGTTAAAAGGTAACTTTATGAAGTAATATTTCGTCCCGAAAATTATCATTCTGTTTGGTCGGAAATATGCTCCAGTCCCGAAATGTACCGTTTCATTTATATTCAGGAATACGCTCGGAGCTAGGGACACACGACGTGACAAGTGGGCTGGAATTAACCCCATGGTTCTGATAAAGTCATTCGGCAATGTTCTGTTCGACAACGTACTATAGAGACCGTGTGTCCCGAAAACTGCCAAAAAGTACTATTGGGCAGTTTACGGGACAGGCGGTTTCTATAATCTGTTGTCGTCCAGGACATTGCCGAATGACTTTCGTGGAGCCGTGGAGTAGATTCCAGCCCATCCGCCACGTCGAATGTCTCGAGGCTCGAGCCTATTTCGGAATATATACGAAACAATAAATTTTGGCACTGGCCCGCATTTCGGACTATACAGTATGATAATTTTTGGGACGAAATTTTGAAATATTATTTCATGAAGTTACTGTTTCACACGAACAATTATTTTCAGAAGTTATGATCAAGTCGCTAAGAACTGAACATCTTCAAGTAAAGATGCTCTGAACGAGACTCCTTTGCATGTTGGGGAATATGCCTGAGCTTTGGTGTAAACCTCTAGGTACCTCTCCAGTCCGGGAATGTATTTCTGTAATACATGTGTATGTAACAATCTGTATTTATGATATACATCTCTGCGAAATATACCATGCTTGTGCCGGAAACTGCCAAATAGTACTTTTTGGCAGCTTTCGGGGCATGCAGTTTCTGTAGTACGGTGTCGTCCAGGACATTGCTGAATATCTTTATTAGAACCATGGTGTTTATTCCAGCCCGCCTGTCACGTCAAATATCCTCAGCTCCAAGCGTGTTCCAGAATATAAACGAAACAGTACATTTCGGGACTGGAGCATATTTTGGACCAAACAGAATGATAATTTTGGTGACGAAATATTAGTTCATAAAGTCACTACTCAAAGTTACTACAAAGTCGAGAGGACTGATCATCTTCAAGTACAGATGCTCTGCACAAGGCTGCTTTATATGTCGGGGCATATGTCTGGGCCTTGGCGTACACCTCTACGTAGCTTTCCAATCGGGGAATTTATCTTCGACATCTCTTCTAAATACACCATGCGTATCCTGGGAACTGCCAAATAGTATTTTCTTTGCAGTTTTTGGGACACGCGGTTTCTATATGTTGTCTTCGAGGACGTTGCCGAGTGACTTTATTAGAACCGTGAGAGGGATTCCAGCCCATTCATCACGTCGCATGGCCCGAGACCCGAACATATTTCAGAATGAACACGAAAAGGTACTTTTCGGGACTGGATCATATTTCGGATCATACAGAATGATCATTTTTGAAGACGAAATTTCGAAATATTGTTTCATAAATTTACTATTTACAAGAGCAATCCAAAATAAGCTCCAGCCCCGAAATGTACTGTTTCATATCTATTCTGCAATATGCTAGAGTCTTGGGACATTCGACGTGACGAATGTGCTGGAACCCATCCCATGGTTTTAATAAAGCTATTCAGCAGTGTCCTGGACGACAACGTACTACAGTAACCGCATGTCCCGAAAACTGCCGAAAAGTACTATTTGGCAGTTTCCGGGACAAGCATAGTACGTTTAGGGAAGCTGCATTCTCGGCCTGAAGAGATACCTAGGAATATACACCAAGGCACATACCTGGGCACATGCAAGTAGCCTTGTATGCATCGTCATAATGTTCTGCAAATAATTGCTTCCCTTATATTGTTGGGCAGGATTAAACAAAGGTGTAGTAATATTATAAAACGTTTTCACCGAAGTTTGCATCACGTGCAACATCCGGTCAATATAGATTCATATGAAAAAATGATGAAACTCTGCTTTAACGTATTGCGACGTAAAATGCCATTCCGTATGTTTCGAAATATGGTCAAGCCCTGGAATATATTGTTTTGTATATCCTGAAATATATCTTCTCGTACTTGTCCTGAAATATATCGTTCTATGTGTGAGGCGGTATATGCTCGAGTCTCGGAACATGCGACGCAGTGGTGGTCCTGAAATTCACCCAAGCGTTAAAACTAAGTCGGGCCAGTCATTTAGTAATGTCCTGAAAGCCAGCGTATTATAAAAGTTACGCGTCCTGGAATCTGCCAATTAGTACATGTCCTGGAACATACTAAAGTCCCGGGAGCAAGCAATTTATGAATGTCCTGGAACGCTATTAGTTTGTATGTCCTGGAATCCATGGTTTTATACATGTCCTGGAATGATGGTCGGGTCCCAGAACATGCCACTCGCTGGATGTCCTGGAACCTAACGAATAGTTAAAATTAAGGCATATGCCTAATGTCCTGGAAGCAACCATACTACAGAAATTAGATGTCCTGGAAACTGCCATTTAGAACCTGTCCTGGAACCTGTTAAAGTCCCCGAAATGACCAGTTTATGACTGTCCTGGAACCCGCAATGTCCTGGAAAGTTCCATTCTGGCGAAGTCCCAGTAACTGCCCGATTATACGAATTTGGTTATATCTCCGAAACTATGCTTTTGTACACAAAAATTCAAGTCCCATTGAACTGACTATGCAATTTTCTACAAAATAGAGCTCTTGAATTGCACGGTCCCCAAAACTGCCTTCAGACATATATATATATATATATATATATATATATATATATATATATATTCCTTTCAGTACATTGGTTTTGGATTACGCTTGATTACTTTTTAAAAGACATTAAAAATGTCTTTTAAAAAGCGATGAATTAAAAAAAAAATCAAAATTGTCCAAGTTTTGAAAAAAAAATATTTTGGGTTTGAAATTGAAAAAAAAAACATATGAAAATAAATTTCGATCTTTTTTCGTATTTTTTTAATGCAACTGCAACTGAAAACGAAAAAAAAGGTCTAGTATTCTATTTTGATATCTCTATTTTTGAAACAGCTATGAGCATTCGAAAAAAAATTGTGTAGAATTTTGAAAAATTTATTGTGCTCGGACGGGTTGAGACAAAAATCTAAAAAAAATCCGAAAGATAGCTTTCAGTAGGTACAAACAAATAAAAAAATTTCAACAAAATAAAAAATGGCCGACTTGGTCGGTTTCGCATGGAATGCCCCACACACACACACATATATATATATATATATATATATATATGTAAGACTTTATTTCGAATTGTTACAAATGTTTTATTCTCGTGAAGACGCAAGTACAGCAGTGACCGTTCGGATGGGTCGTCGGCGACGAACTAACTCTACCGTGTACCCCCGCCATTCGCGTGCGGGACAGCGCGAATATCGCGTCCACACAAGGCCCCGGCGCGCGGCGCGCATGCGCCTATAATTCGGCCACCCTGACATGAGTTTGCCCTTAAACTTATGCAAACGGGGTGCACGTACATTTTTTTTTTTTTTTTTTTCAAATTGCACTGAAACTCATTATGTCTACTTACAAACAAATATCACGCTCGGCATATTTATATACGCACATATATATTTTTTTCTTTCTCTCTCTTTTTTTTTCGGTGGAATGTCTTATTCTAGTTTTACGCAAATATTATGGTGAATGAGTGTTTCACAACTCGACGGAGGCGTACGAGTAACCAACCAGCAATCGGATCAATCCCTTTCATCGGACGCTACGCCGTTTGTCAGCCAGGGTCGCATGTTGCCGGCCTCCCAAGTGCCGACATAAGGCCTCTGGCTATTTTGGAGCCCACCTACGTCGGCAACCCTGTACCGATCATTTTCGAGGACCTCTGTAATCTCGTATGGTCCTTTGAATCGCGGTATCACCTTCTTAGAGACTCCTGGCCTGCTATCAAAGTTCTTGATCGAAACCAAATCCCCGATCTTATAAATATGCGGTTTCTAATGTCTCTTCTCAAACGATTCCTTTTGAGTGCCCTGCGATTGTAATATTTTCTGAGACGCTTCGCTTCGGATTTTCTCAAGGTCGCGGGTACCGACGCGAACATGGTCGTGAACGAAGTCTTTTAGGGCATCAGCGCTGCGACCGCGCTGATCGAAGCCAAATAACAGCTGACTGGGACTCTTCCCGGTTGATCGATTTACTGTATTATTCATCGTATACTCGACATCAACTAGTATCTTATACCATTGCCTACCCTTTAAGTGGTCTGTTAATTTAGCGAGCATCGGCGCGAGTACTCGATTCATACGCTCGGCTCGCCCGTTAGCTTGCGGAGACCCGGTCGCTATAAGGACATGTTTTATTTTGCATTCGGTGACAAAGTCCTCAAATTCGCGTGAGGTGAAAGCGCTCCCGCGATCCGAGACGATTACCTGGGGTTTGCTGTAATTCTGGAAATACTGTTCTAAGCTGGAAATAACCTCCTTTGAGCACGTACTTTTCGTAGGATACAAGCGAATGAATTTAGTGAATCCGTCAACCACGAGCAGAATGTGTTTCTTAATTGCGACCCGATGGTCAACCGGCCCGAAGTGATCAATATGCAACGTATGGCAGGGGGTATTGCCTTTGGGTATCGGATGTAAAACCCCTTCTTTCTTTCCGGATTGCGGGGAAAAAGCGATACATTTCAAGCAGTGGCGGACGTGATCTTCACATTTTTCGTGGATTCGAGGAAACCAGTAAGTACGCCGGATCATTTCGGTCATCTGTCCTACACCGACATGTCCTGTCTCGTTGTGGTAATGGAGAAGAACGTTTGGCTCCATTTTCTCGGGAACCACGAATAGAAGATCATCTCCCTGCTTGCGGTACACAAGTCCGTCCCTCAACTCGAAATGCGGATCTTGGCTTTTCTCGAGCCTCTGGCAAATCTCTCGAAGTTTAGGATCTTTGTTCTGGCACACCATGAGGTTCCACTCAAATGGATTATCCTCGACAATTAGGATTCCGAAGGACCGGCTGAGCGCATCCACGTGTCTCATGCCCGTACCCGGCCGGTGGACGATCTTGAAATCGAAACTTTGCAACTCAATACTCCAACGAGCTATACGGCTGTTAATATCGCGCTTTTCTAGAGTCTGAGTAACCGCGCTGCAATCGAACACGATAACGAACGAAATTCCTTGCAGGTATATCTGGAATCGGCGTAACGCGTACACTATCGCGAGGGTTCCAGCTCGAAGCTATGATACCGAGATTCGACTTCTGTGGTGCGCTTGCTGAAGTAAAACACAGGGTGTAGAACTTGATCTGGCTGGAGTTGCAGCAATACCGCGCCGAACCCGTGCGAGCTAGCGTCGCAATGTAACTCTGTTATTGCGTGCGGATCGTATATTGACAAGGTAGGAGCCTCGATTAATTTCTGTTTTAGAGTTTCGAACGCAGCTTTTTCCGCGGTACCGAAGACGAAGGTTGCATCTTTTTTCAGTAGGCTATACAAGGGTTTCGCGATGATCGAAAACTTTTCGATAAATTTACGAAAGTATGACGCCAATCCCACGAAACTGTGGACTTCTTTGATTGATCCGGGTTCAGGGAAGTTTTGCATCGCGGCGGTACCGCTCTGAGTTGGACTTGGACCGTTTTCGGTGACTCGATAGCCCAGGTAATCGATCTCGGTGCACAGGAAGGTGCACTTGTCTATACGCAACTTTAGCTTGTTCTCCACGAGTGTTGAAAATACCTCTTTTATGGCTCGAAGGTGTTGCTCAAGAGTTGCCGTTACGATCAAGATGTCGTCCATGTACACAACTACCTGGCCGGATTTTATCAGGTCAGCCATGACCTCGTTGATGAACCTCTGAAAACATTGTGGACCGATCTTTAAGCCGAAGGGCATGCGAAGAAACTCGAATTGCCCCATCGGGGTGACAAAGGAAGTATATCGGATCGAGTCGGGAGCCATGGCGACGTGATAGAAACCGTCCTTCAGGTCAAGGGCGCTAAAATATTTTTTTCCTCGCAATTCGTCGAGTTGATCCTCGATCAGGGGCAGAGGATAGTTGTCTCGCGTCATGATTTTGTTTAGAGCCCTGAAGTCGATACACATCCTGACTTCACCGGTTTTCTTTCTGGCCAGGACTATCGGCGATGTATATTCGGATGTGCTTGCTCGAATGATCGATTTATCGGTTAGCTGATCGAGGATTACGCTAACTTTCTCTTTGTCGGAATGCGCGAGTCTTCGAGGACCGAATTGAATCAGCTGGTTAGTTTTCAGGAGGATGTGAGCCTCCGCCTGCACTTTCGGAGTACTCGGTCGCTCCGGCTTTTCGTAATTTTCGGTAAATATTTCCGCGAACCTAGCGCGATCAGACCGTGAGATTCTAAGATTAACTCGAAGACCATCAACGACCGATGGCGGATCGATCTCAATATGCAGTATTTCGGACACGGCTTTGTCGTACATTGAATTCTTAGTAAGCTGATACCCGAACAATTTCAACGTGTCTCTGCCTAGAAGTACCGGAGTGGACATGGTATCGTTTCCGACAATGCCGAGGGTGACCTGTCGGACATCGCCCTCTAAGGTGACTTGAGCGACGACTAACCCGACTATAAGTACTTTCGATCTGTTCAGTCCGTGATATCGCTGCCAACCGCGACCGGCAGGCTTTACGTTATGGCTACTTACAAACTGCTCCATTATCAGACTAACCGGACACCCAGAATCTATTCTGACCGTCAAAGAGAACTTTTCAATACCCTCGATATCGAATTCCGCATCTCTCTGGTACTCGTCTCGGTATTTAAATCGATGAAACATATTTCGTTGCCGCTGTCCGCGTCCTCTTCCTGGTCATCCTCGTCCGCTGATGCCTCCCCGGGATCTGAGTCATGATCGACACAGCCAACCTGTCGATCGGCCTTGGGTTTACGGTTGCCATCGTCTGTTTTGGCCGGTCCCTGGCAATCCCTTTCATAGTGACCTGTTTTTTCACACTTATAGCACTTGATTGAGCCCCGTGCCGTCGACTTATTTTTATCCGTTGCTTCCTTGTTCGAGCCCGTCGCGGAGGAATCGCGAGACGATTCGACTCGAGGCTTTTGTCTCGTATCTTTGCTTAACCCGAAATCTCGTTTTAGTCCTGGTTTCGGAGTTTCAAGCTTGATTTTTCGAAACGCCTTCAACAGCTGGTCGACCGAAGTGAACGAATGCATTCGAGCTTGGTCCTTTAGATGTTCGGATGAAATTCCCTCGACGATGTAGTCCACCATTTCTTCGTTGGGAATAGGGACCTTATTCCCGAGAATTAGCTTCTCGTGGCAATAATCGCTAAACGTTTCGCTATGGCGCCACTCGCGAGCCTCAAACTTTTTCCGCACATCGAGTCTTGAGGGCCGCTGATCGAACATCGCTTCCATCTCCACTAATACTTCATCCAGCGACATGGCGAAATGCTCGGCTCGAGAGTGATACCAATTAAAGGCTTTTCCTCGAAGTTTGGAACCCACCATAATTTTAGCCGAATTATTATCGAGCTCATACGTCGTTCGGAGAAGATTTACCTGCATTTTCCACCGGGCAAAGTCCTCACCCGATCCGTTATATTCGCTGAGCAGCTCACTCACGTTTTTGACGCTTATTTGAGGTCGTGGTGCTGAAGTCGATGTGCTTGATGCAGGAGAGGCTCTCAAGATCTGATTTTCCCGCCTGAGCAAGTCGATTTCTCGCTGCATCAAGTCTCTTTCCCTTTGCAACACATATGCTAACCGTTATTCAATAGCACCCGCGTCGTGAGCATCCGCTATCCTTTGACGTTGACCAATATTGTTCCGTGCCTGCCCATCGACCAAGACGGGGGCAACGCCACCTAGGTTTAGATCGGGGTTGTCGACGCCGCGATTCCGTATAACATCTCTAATGTCGGGATTATTATCGTCCCGGTCTAGTTCAGGCGATGCGCGATTCGACTCATCATCATCGTCGTGCGTTGTTTCGTCGACAACTTCTTCGTCGTTGTTCTGTAATCCCCCTCGAGAATCGATCTGTCGAGCGTCATTGACCCACCCGCCTGTGGGGTCCGCCTCGTCCAGTCGACGGATCAAATCCGCTTTGCGTCCACCGATAGGCAATTGCCATCGAATAAGCAAGGTTTTTAACTGCGCCACCCTCAGACCCGTAACATCCATTGCTCAGTATTCGATATTGTTTATTACCCGCAAACGACCCGTCCGCAATTGACGCGCTCAACAGCCCTATGATTATCGTTCGCGATCTCTATTACCGACGCTCGATCAACCGCCCTATGATTATCGTCCGCGATCTCTATTATCGACGCATGCCCTTGTTCATTCACACTGCTCCTGCGCGCGCGCGCGGATCCCAAAATGGCGTCGAGTACGGAATAAAACGCGATCACGTAGCTCGGAATTTTCCCGCCGCCATCTTGTGGCCGGCGTCACTTCATGTTTTATAATTGTCTCGAAGCACAAAGCTAACCGGATTTATCTCAGCTCTCGGTTTCTTAAATATCCAGGCCGTCGAAGCACACAGCTCGACCGACGCCGGCAGCCACGATTTCACGGCACTCAGTTCAGAGACTGTTCTCAGATCGCCGAAGCACCCAGCTAGAGCGACGTCTGAGATTATATTTTATTACGTTTTTGCGGCACTTAGCTCGGCAAAAATGATTGGAGACCGTCGAAGCACCCAGCTAGAGCGACGGCTCTGGCTCCTTGTTTCGCGGCACTTAGCTCGGCGGAAATTTCGAGCTCGTCAAAGCACACAGCTAACCGGCGACCATACACTCACTGTACTTCGGTTAATCCCACTTCTGATTTGTAAGACTTTATTTCGAATTGTTACAAATGTTTTATTCTCGTGAAGACGCAAGTACAGCAGTAACCGTTCGGATGGGTCGTCGGCGACGAACTAACTCTACCGTGTACCCCCGCCATTCGCGTGCGGGACAGCGCGAATATCGCGTCCACACAAGGCCTCGGCGTGCGGCGCGCATGCGCCTATATATATATATATATATATATATATATATGCGAAACCGACCCACTCGTGAGCCGGACCATTTTTTATTGTGTTGAAATTTTTTTATTTTTTTGTACCTACTGAAAGCTATCTTTCGGAATTTTTTTAGATTTTTGTCTCAACCCGTCCAAGCACAATAAATTTTTCAAAATTCTACACAATTTTTTTTCAAATGCTCATAGCTGTTTCAAAAATAGAGATATCAGAATAAAATACTAGACCTTTTTTTTTCGTTTTCAGTTGCAGTTGCATAAAAAAAAATACGAAAAAAGATCGAAATTTATTTTCATATGTTTTTTTTTCAGTTTCAAACCCAAAATATTTTTTTTTTCCAAACTTGGACTTGGACTTTTGATTTTTTTCCATAAACAAGGAGAAGATTGAAAAATCTGTGTTCAAGGAAGTTGCGGAACATTTTTTTGAATAGTTCCGCAAGCAAATAGACACATATATGTATAATCTAATCATGGAAAAATATAATTTTTCGTTTATTTTCAAATTCATATGAGAAGTGAATAATTACGAGAAAGGTTCTACTTACCCATTTACTAATGTACTTAATTATTATTTCATTTTGGATTGTGTAATTATCTAATTATCATTAGTTAATTGTTTATCTTTACTTACACTTGCGAATAGTAATAATGCTATAGTTAATGACATTAAAGTTTGCATCATTCGAATGCAGCAATTTCTTTTTTACATTTTTTTATTCCGTTATTTTTCTTATTATCAAATAGCTTGTTTTTAAATTACGGCCATAAATTTCTAATAAGAATCCGTAAAAACGTTTCAGTGATTTTCGTAGTCTGGATCGGTCAAACTAAAAAGAATTGACTTCCGTTGCATTCCAACGATGCGACGTTCAACGTCGTTGTAGTTACACTTTTTCGTACATTTACATTGGAAATTCATGATAAGGGTCATACACATTCGGAACCAAATAGGATAAATATTCGATCTAACATTTCCATTGTGTTGCATTTTTCTTAATATGAATGTTATGGTCAAAATAGATATCTTCACCAAACTGCACTTTTGTATTTTTCTTTTATAGATATTGGATTCCGCCGACACAGACTCAAATGCTCAGTGGGTAAGAATTATACTGAAACATATATTTATAAATATCTACAATACAGACAACGTAAAAAGTCTTGCATTCTCAACCTTTCTTTATACTAGAAATTCTAGAGTTCATTTGTTTATTTTGTTTCATGTAGACAATTGCAAAAAGCGAAGGCCGATCTGGCCTGGTGCCGCCAAGAACTCGAACGGTTGCGAAGAGTAAGTACCCCAATCCTCATTTCAAGTTGGGATTACTTTTCATCACACAACTAACTTTTTATCCTTACTGTTGCAGAAACTCTTCCTAGAACGCAGGGAGGTGAGACGCTTGAAGCGTGATGTGCAGTGGTACGAGAGAAATTATGAGTGGGAGCACTCCAATCGTGTAAGACTTTTTATATGTATAAGCTCAATTCTGTTAATAAAAATGGGCCATTGATAATTGTTAAACCAATTTTTTTAAATGTTTGCAGAATGCGTCGCACTGCAGCCACAACAGATGCTGCCACTAAAATAAAACTATTCACATCTTCGTATTACCAATGATAAAAATCTAACTTACTACTAAATGTAACACTACAATGATACTTATCTAACTTACCGATGATAAAAATAAAGAAATAAAAAAAATATCGATCGTTTTTATTGCATTCCAACAATGCGAGCTTCAATCTAATAAAACAGGAGGGAAACATTTGATCACGAGAATGAGAAAAAAAATGTTTGTATATTTCTTCTTCGAAAAATAAAAAAAAAGATCACAAAACATATACGAGGATGATTCGGATATATATTAATGAGCGGCATCTAGACTTTTCTTTTGGATTTTTTAGACCACCCTTTATATAAGTATATGGCGATGAGTGGCCTATCTGGCCAACGATAGTTTTGTTATATTTTACATGTTTTTTTACGAACAAAAATCTATTTTTTGCGAATTGTGGCTGACGTTAAAATTTCCACCGCTGCAATGCGATGGAAAAGATTTGTTATTTTTCAATTTTTTTTTTCGGCAGATTTGAGCTACGAAAATCACGCAAACAATGTTAACGATTCTTTGTTACCGCTCTACAATCTAAATTTGTCAACCAATATGATTTCGGATGGTAATGAAAATAAGAAACTGAAAAGAATTTCCGTTGCATTCAAATTATGCGAATTTCAACCCGATACTTGTGGTCGTACATCTCTGAAAAAAATTAAATGAAAGTATTCCAGTGATTTTTAGTAACTGAATCGGCCAAGAATGATTTTTTTCGATTGAAACGAATTATTTTTCGTTGCGTTTCAATAATGCACATTTCTAGATCGTTGGAGCTAATTATTTTTATACTGGCGCTATATGAACCGTGACCCAAGACCAACCTCAAGTTGTCCAATTCCTCAGACGTGCCTGAGGCTTCTGAGGAATTGGACGAATCCGAAGATAGGCATAGAGACGAACACACACTATTATATGGCGTGAGCTCGGCTCACCGTATATAGCCGGTTCGATTGTAGTGATGCTACATTCTTGTTCTCGCTCCCGCTTACGTACTTCGGTTAATGACGCGTTCTCAGTCGCATCCCCGCACGTTTCCCTACGCTGTCGACTGTGTGTTGTCAAAATACCACCGTACCGTCCTTGCGAGCATGTGTATGTTGCGCTCCCACTCTCACGCGAGGGTCGATCACGGTTCCGTTGACGCGCTTCTCGCTCGAGCGTCGTCGGTTATGTTCGGCTGTTTCGGGCTACTCTTGGGTGAGCGACGGACGGGGCCTTTCGTTTACCTAGCTGCGCTGTATAGAATACCGGGCGTTTGAGTTCCCTACCCCCCCTTGCGCGGCACAATCGCCGTGGAGTATTAAAGGGACGACCAATGATTATGTGAAGTTATTTTTTCTTTCATTTGGACCCCCCCCCCCCCCCCTCCCTCACCTCTGGTAAGATACGGAGACACCCCCCTGCCCCGCACATGAGATTTTTCTCATAATTTTCAAATGATTACATTCGTCGATATGTACGTGTATTTTGTTTCATACCACTACTAAAGACTCATGTTCTATCAAATATTTTTTTTGTGAAAGAATAAAAGGAGGGAAACGATACCACGTTAAAGGTGCACTATAACGGATTTAATGTAGTGTTAATTAGTTTAGAAAAATAGGGTAGGTTAGTGTTCTGGCACTACCTTCTCTACTCGATCCATGGGCAACTTGACTCCAAAGAATATATTAAGATGAACAGACAGAACATTTGATTATAATTAATGAAGCAGATAATGAAGTAATATCATAAATAATGCCTAAAAATAGAATAAGAAGATTAATAAGAACGTTTATTTTTATTTCATACTGTTAATACGGACACGAGCCTATCCACATTTTCAGACCAGTCGGGAAATATCAACATTTCACGGGTTTTATTTTTAATGTTTATTACAAAGAATATATATACTTAAGGTATTACTGGATGGATATTAAAAGATCGCCAAAATTCGTCAAAATTTTAGGAATGATAGTTTTTGATAGAATAATAACACTAGACTTTTATAATTTTAGAATTTGCCAGTAAATAATATAGTGGTTATAAACATATGAATTTAACACGGTCGCTCATGGGAAAGCAGCTTTTGCAGACATTAATAGTTGCAAAATGAATGTAACTAAATCGTCATCAATTCGGAAAACATATCAAAGATTTAGGGTCGAGTGATTGATTATGTTGAGTTAAAAATAAATCGACTAAGTCATTGTCGAGAAATCAATTAAAGTAATGAAGAGTATCGCCTTTTTAATGATGAATTAATCCCAGTTTGTTTGGGTCAATTATTGTTAATAAGAAGATGATTTGAACGTATTAATGAAATTTAAAAATTGAGAAATTCTTTTGTTGGTCAGTTGAAACAGATGTACAGTCACTGACGAAACCTTAATCAAGCACACACCAATATCTTCGAATTTTATCTCAATAATTATTGAAAGTGGAAAATTAACAGATCAAAGTGTTCATTTATTATTAAATAAGCTATTTGTAAAGCTAAACATGTACGACATGATCTAGACTTGTAAATACCCGATTCGCCCATTTTGGACTAACTTTTTTCCCGACAGTCCCTTCAGTAAAACCTTGATAAGTCTGACTGTTACCAAATATAATCAAGCAATTACAATGGTGTTATTATTCTCGTTTTCTTCAAATATTTTCCCTTATAGAATGATTTAAGTCTTAAGGTGTCCATATTTGCACCCTGCACCTCACAAAATGTTATTATAGTATATTTTCTGAATAACAAAGTTGATGTGCTATTTCCATTGAACTCCCCCCCCCCCCCCCCCCCCCCCCGCGACCAAAGCCAGAACCACCCCCTCCCCCAATTGCAGCTCACGTAATTAATGGACGTCTCATAAGGCATGGTATATACTTGCCTAAATAACCACGTACTGCTTTTGGGCCACTCCGGCGGAGTGGTACCGTACGTACCACGTAGGTGCATACGGCACTGATACAATACCAGTACTGTATCAATACATACTGGTATTCAAGTTTGTGAGCAATCCTAATACTTTTAAGCAGCACATTAGATATAATACAAAACCGTTGGAGCATTTATCTCATTGAAGATGATGATTGAATACAATCGCGCGCGCGGAATAGCGAATGGTGTTGTCGGTGCGGTCAAGCCGCGTGGTAGGGGTACCGTCCGTCGTGTCGCGGCGCTCCGCGTACGGTTTAGTCAACTATTTCCATATCTTCTTTAATTGTTGGAAACATTTTTTTCTTCCATTTTGCGTATTTTTTTCTCACGAATTCGAAAATGCCCTCGAAAATGGATATTTCCTGATAGTTACCTCAAAAGCTATTGTTTTATTCAATTTCATCGTAGGAGTGGCTATAAGTGGTCTTACATTAATAAAGTGAGGGTATCAGCAATAAGTTCGACTTTGTTATGAATTTTATTTATTACAATAATAACGTATTTCATTTTTATAGACACTTACATTTATACATCTATACACACTTAAATTTATATATTTGCACACTTATGTATTATATAGTTATTTCCAGTTGTGCACAGTGGTAGCTTCAGAGTAATAATAACATTTTCTTTTTTTTTCTACAGGGTCATAACCATTTTTTTCGACCTCATACATGTTTACTTCGGATTTTTTTCGACCTCAAACATGTTTACTTCGGATAATAAATATCTGTAACGGGCTTAATTGTTCAAATGTTTTCAAACGCGAAATAGTTGTAAGCGATGATGAAAATGAAGATTTTATAAGATTTATAAATAAAGCCGAACACGCGGCTGACATCACATATTCAATGGCCAAAGTAAACGCGTATGATGTCGAAAAAAATGACAACTATCAACCTGCAGAAAAAAATGGAATGTAATTATGATGCCGAAGCTACTATGCCTAAATGAATAATATGTTATTATTGTAACGAATGAAATTGTGAACCAACTAAAATTTATTTATGCTGCCGTGACCTTGTTTCATGTACGACCATTTATAGGCACTCCTACGACAAAATTGAAGGAAAACAATAGTTATTGGGGTGATTTGAAAATACTGATTTTCGAAGGCATTTTTTATTTCGTGAAAAAAACGTGATATTAAAATAAATCTATCAACGATAATTTATAAGAGACATATGGAAATGGGTAACTAACAAGGGGAGTATGCGAACTTGAGGTCGCCGATTTCAACGGCCCTTTGCCGAAGGGCCGGTGAAGTATTTTTCCCAATAGCAATCTAACCTGTAAAGAATAAAACTCGATTCTCAATTGTTCTCGAGAAATAGATAATCAAAAAACGCGGGACAATTTATATACCAGTAACGTTGCATTCAGAAATCGCTAAGGCAGCTTGGGCCAGCGGTTAGAGCGTCTGACTACCACGCTAACGAAACCGATTGAATCGCACTTTGGATACTTTTATTTCGCCATTCTGTATGGATTTTTCATGGATAACGTGAAAATTCATGTTTATTTATAGAAAATTCAAGGAATAAAAAATAAATTGTACCACCGTACGGACTATCAGTATAAAATTTCAGGCATTGTAATTTTTTTTCTTCGTACTACAAACGTTTAACTGTTAGGGTGAAGGTAATATGAAATGAGCAAAAGTCTATTTTTCAATGTAATAGTCCAAATAACGCGAATAAAAAAGCTGATTATATCAAAAGCCTGGGAGATAGATTTTTTCTCAACATTCACCCTCCGATAAGAGCGGGTTCCGGAGCATCAAAATCGTTGCCATTTTTTTTGCAAGCTTCTTTTGGGTCATAGTCCAAATAACGCGAATAAAAAAGCTGATTATATCAAAACCCTGGGAGGTAGATTTTTTATCAACTTTCACCCCCCGATAAGGGCGGCTTCCGGAGCACCAAAATCGTTGCCATTTTTTTTGCAAGCTTCTTTTGGGTCATAGTCCAAATAACGCGAATAAAAAAGCTGATTATATCAAAACCCTGGAAGATAGATTTTTTATCAACATTCACCCCCCGATAAGGGCGGGTTCCGAAGCATCAAAATCGTTGCCATTTTTTTGCAAGCTTCTTTTGGATCATAGTCCAAATAACGCGAATAAAAAAGCTGATTATATCAAAAGCCTTAAAGATAGATTTTTTCTCAACTTTCACCCCCCGATAAGGGCGGGTTCCGGAGCATCAAAATCGTTGCCATTTCTTTCGGAGGCATCTTTTGGGTCATAGTCCAAAGAACGCGAATAAAAAAGCTGATTATATAAAAACCCTGGAAGATAGATTTTTTATCAACTTTCACCCCCCGATAAGGGCGGGTTCCGGAGCATCAAAATCGTTGCCATTTTCTTTGCAAGCTTCTTTTGGGTCATAGTCCAAATAACGCAAATAAAAAAAGCTGATTATATCAAAAGCCTGAAAGATAGATTTTTTCTCAACTTTCACCCCCCGATAAGGGCGGGTTCCGGAGCATCAAAATCGTTGCCATTTTTTTCGGAGGCTTCTTTTGGGTCATAGTCCAAATAACGCGAATACAAAAGCTGATTATATCAAAACCCTGGGAGATAGATTTTTTCTCAACATTCATCCCCCGATAAGGGCGGGTTCCGGAGCATCCAAATCGTTGCCATTTTTTTTGCAAGCTTCTTTTGGGTCATAGTCCAAATAACGCGAATAAAAAAGCTGATTATATTGAAACCCTGGGAGATAGATTTTTTTTCACATTTCACCCTCTGATAAGGGTGGGTTCTGGTGGTCGCAAACATAACAGAACGGTTTTACAATATTTTTCACCAACTCGAGCCTAAATGTACAAGAAAATATAAGAAATTAATTTTTTTTTTTTTTCAAAACCGTTGCGTCGCAACGATGCAAACTTCAGGCCCATGCACAAGAAGGGTCGTAAATTCTTCAAAGGTGAGATTCGTCTCCCCGATTGTCCGTCTGAGGTGAAATTTGACGGATTTCACCGCCGCCTCCCATTTCCCGCCCATGTGCGGAGCTCCCGGTGGGTTGAACGCCCAGTTCGTCCCGTCATTGGCGAGGAGTTGAGCTAGCTGCTCTGACTCTTGTGTCCCGGCTTTGAAGAGTTTCCGTAGCTCTGCACTAGCGCCTTGAAAATTCGTCCCGCAATCGCTGTACAGTGTATGACACACGCCCCGTCTCCCGGTGAAACGCCGATAGGCTGCAAGGAACGTGTCTGAGGTCAAATCTGTAACAACTTTTAAATGTAATGCTGACGTTGAAAGGCAAACGAAAATGCATAGCCAGCCCTTTTGCATCCGATTCCCGCGTCCGCGCCAGCTCTTGAGAGAGACTGGCCCCGCGTAGTCGACCCCGGTGAAAAGAAACGCCCGAGCCGGTGTAACCCGAGCGACCGGCAACTGATCCATGAGCTGCTGTGCCTTAACCGCCCGAAACCGTGCACAACGAACGCATCTTAGGATGAATGAACGTACTGGAGCCCGCCCGCCGATAATCCAGTAACGTTCTCGCAGATATGCCAAGGTCACCTGCGTACCCCCGTGGTACGTGCGCTGGTGTGCATCTGCGATGAGCAACCGGGTGAGAGGTGAATCCTGAGGAAGAATGGCCGAATGTATGCACTCAGGTTGTAAGGCTGAGTTCTTCAACCGTCCTCCCACTCTCAGCGTCCCGTTGCAGTCGATGAAGGCTGTCAATCGTGTGATTGGATGCGATCGAGGTAGAGCTTGTCCTGATGCAAGTATTTTAAGCTCTGATGCGAAATATTCCGCTTGAATGGCTTTTACCCAGTAGATCCGTGCACTTTCCAGGTCTCCCGGTGAAATGTAGATTCCCGATGGCCCGAACCTCTGTCCTCTCAGTCTTGCGATAACCTTGAAAAGCAACGAGGTTATTCTCAACAACGGTATGAAAGACGAATACCGATGAATAAGATCGAAGGTCGATGAATTTTTCGTTGAGATGGTGAAGGTAAGACCCGGCCGCTCCTCGAGCGCCACTGTATCGTCCGTCCCGGTGCAATGAATCGGCCAATGGGATGAAGATTTTGCTAACCAGTGAGGACCGTTCCACCACGTTGAAAATTGCTCGAGCTGCAAAATGGTTAGCCCACGTGAAGCACAATCCGCAGGATTGTCCCGTCCCGGCGTGAATCTCCATTGACCTTGAGGTAAAAGCTCTTGTATTGATGAAACCCGGTTCTGAACGAAGTCTTTCCAACGAGATGGATGACTCGTTACCCACGTAAGCGTGACCATGGCGTCCGTCCATAGGAAAACGCGTGCATTCCCGAGATCCAATGCAGTTTGAACGTACCGTGTAAGTTTCGCGAGCAGCTGTGCCGCCGCGAGTTCCAACCGGGGAATTCTAAGTCGCTTTATCGGAGCGACCTTTGTTTTGGCACATACCAGCGAGACTTTGGCAGTGCCGCCCGAGCCCGTAACCCGAACGTAAACGACAGCTCCCATGGCTATTTGTGAAGTGTCCGCGAACCCGTGTATCTCAACCGAGGTGTCCGCGGAGATCCGTATCCACCTCGGCACCGAAACGTTCCCCAGATGAGTCAGCTCACGACGAAAAGCGATCCATGCACTCGCGACCGCGGACGAAACCGAATCATCCCACGACAGTTTTTCAAGCCAGAGTCTTTGAAGCAACACTTTCGCCCGAATGATGACCGGCGCAAGAAAGCCCAGAGGATCCTAGAGCTGCGCGATCTCCGATAAGATGACCCGTTTGGTAACCCCGGCGCTCTCGTTGTAAGGGAGAGTGGTGAATTTGAAAACATCGGAGGTAGGCAGCCACGAGTTCCCGAGAATTTTCGTCTGGTCGTCTTCAATTACCCGTGGTGCGTCTGTACACGAAACCACGCCGATATCGCTGCAGAAATCCCGTTTGTTGCATTGCCACTTCGCCAAAGGAAAGCCGCCCGCCGTGCAAATTGCAATTAATTGTCTCGCCTGTGTAGCCAAGTCCGATATGTGGTCAGCGCCCCCAAAAATATCGTCGACGTATCGCCCCTTTATAAGAGGTGCGACGGCCTCCGGATATCTTTCCCCTTCGTCCTCGACTAATTGCAAAAGAACCCGCACTGCAAGAAACGGCGCCGACCTTGTCCCGTACGTGACCGTGGTCAGCTGATACGGAACAATGTTCCCGTGTTTATCCGCCCAGAGTATCCGCTGCAAATCCCAATCGTCCCGATGAACCCGAATTTTCTGAAACATCTTCGTAATGTCTGTTGCAAATACGAAGCGGTGACTTCGAACCCAAAGCAGCACGTCTGTAATGTCTCGTTGTATTTTCGCGCCCGTGTGTAAAATATCGTTCAACGAGATACCCGAGTCTGTATTGCACGAACCGTTGAAGACGACCCGTAACTTCGTCGTCGTGCTGCTCTCTTTTAGCACCCCGTCGTGCGGCAAATAGTAAATTGAATCAAGATTCATGGAAGTAGACGGAGCCCGAACCATGTGTTGAAACGACTCGTATTCTCGGAGAAATGAATCATAGAGTTCCTTGTACACTGGATCCCGTGAAAGTTTCCGTCTCAACCGATGTAAACATGCAACCGCAGTATTGTATGAGGTCCCGAGAAAAGTAGAACCCGATTTTACCGGCAACCGAACACTATACCGACCCGACGCATGCCGAGTATGCGTAGACACGAAATGCGACTCACATTCTCGTTCCTCCGCTGAAAGATGTGAGCCCGGTCGAACCGGAGCCTCCTCCTGTACCCAAAACTTGGACAAAAGTCCTGCATCGCCTGGAACCCGTGATCCACCGCAGCATGATGAACCAAACCGACTGAAGAATGTGATTCCGACACTGGACCAAGAACTACCCACCCGAATAGAGTATTCTGTGCAATGGGCGCGTCTGGGAGGCCCCGTTGAATTTCAGAAGGAATAAATTTCCCGTACGAACCTGCTCCGAGAATTACATCTACTGATCTTGGAGAGGCAAAATCAGAATCTGCTAATTCGAGCCCCTTCAAGTGACTTCAATGAATGTGAATTAATGAAAAGGAAGGAAGGATTGGCATGAACTTGGGAAGAACATGTACTTTTATTGAAATGATGTCGTCTGAAGAATAAATTGAACGAAGACTGCAGCTGACCATACCCCGTGTATTTCCCGATGAAACTCCGCCGATCCCGGTGATAGGTATTGCAGACGTAGTTCGTGCAAGCTTAAGTTGACGAACCAGAGCGTCCGAAATGAAGGACACCTCGGACCCGGGGTCAATCAACATGCGCACCCGGTGCGTCAACCCGTTGGATGTAGAGAGGTCAGCTTGACCGGTGGCAAGAAGCACCGATGGTCGTACATGTCCCAATGAAGACCCAGTTAATGCCCTTGAATGTGAGAAGCCCGTACCCGTGGTTGAAGGTCCCGGTGTAGCAGCAGAAGTTGAACCCGCTGCGCCTGCTGTTCTCGTCGATCCCGTTGACTTCGCCGTACCCGATGATGAAGTTGAATCCCCGTACTTGGACCACCCGACATGTATCATCGTGTGGTTTTGCGATCGCACTCCTTACAGCGCGCGACCACTTGACAAGAGCCAACGTTGTGGCGCCCGAGACAGTTGAAGCAGAGGCGCAGCTTGGCAACCTCTTCCTGACGAGCCTCATTCGACAAACGCCGAAACTGGGGGCAGGAGACCACGAAGTGCGGACCCTGACAGAAAAAGCAGGTGGAATGGTCCGATGTCGTAGCCGCAAAAACCCGTGAACCCGTTGGCCGTGGCCCTTTGACCTCGGCTCCCGATGACTGCTTGGCGGAGCCCGAACCCGTGGTTTGAGGCTTACCGACCTCTGCACCTTCTAATGCCCGTGCGCGATTGGCAATGAATGTCCGAAGCGACGAAAATGAAGCCGGCTCTTGTGATTGCCCGGCCTTGAGCTCCCACGCCTCCCGAGTTTTGACGTCTGAGCGTCTGGAAATCGCGTAAACGAGAATCCAATCCCAGTGCTCGATAGGCGCCCCGAGAGCCTTGAGAGAGTTGCACGCCTCCGTGATGGTATGCAGCAGCGCATGTAGATCTTGGGGAGACCGCGACGAAACAACTGTCGAGTCGAACAAACTCCCCAGGTGTGCCGAAACGAGGATGCGCTTATTTTCGTAGCGCTCAAGCAGGGTTTCCCAAGCCGTTGCAAATGATTCTGCCTCGATTGCTAAACTTGCAATGAGTTTTGCGGCTTCTCCCGTTGTAGGTGCCCGGAGATAATGCATGCGCTCGACGTCAGTGATGTCGTTGTTTTCCCATACGAGAGCTGTGAAGAGATCCCGGAACGAGCACCAGTCTGCATAGGCCCCCGAGAACGTTGGCAAGGAAATCTTCGGCAAATCATGCCTACTTTCCGTGTGACTAACCTGACCCGATGAAGGGTTTCCCGCAAGAGATGAAGAAGGAGGCTGCAACGAATCCCGAAGTACTGCGACCTGTTCTTTAAGCAGATTGTGCAAGTGGAACGCCGTCGTGTACAAGTCTCCCGTGACATAATCTGAAGAAAGGAACTCGACGTCGCAAGTATCACATAGCGAGTCGTGATGAAAACTTGTCCCAAATGTCTTTGCCGGTCTCCCGCAAGTTTTCAACCGCCGAAATCGACGTCTCCCCCACCTCGGCACACAGGGCTTTCTCCAACAATGTCTCAAGTACCCCGACGCGTGAGCGCTGCGTCGCGACCTTGAGCGCCAGCGACCCGGGAGCGACAGCTCGGAGCGGATCCCGTGATGAAGTGGTCGCCCTGGTGCGCTCTTCCGTTGGTGAAGGGGTCCGCCTCCGCCGAGGTTTGCCCTTTGTAACGTTCGAAGGTACGATCAAAGACGTGGAGGTTAACGGAGCTACTTCGGTGGAGATCGACGGGAGCAATGATGCCTCTGGCTGCAGCTCCTCCGAATCCTCCTCGCCCAGGTCTGTCTTGACAGCTTTCGACTCTTCTTCGGACATAGTGCACGCACTCGAATAAAATGGTTCAGTCCCGACCCGCCCGAACGCGCTGCACTGTTTGAATCCTCGCTTAATTCTCAACACTCAACCGTACTGAGCACGAGACCCAATGTTCGCAATCTGTCACTGGGTGTCAGAAGACCCGCATGAATGTAAGAAGAACCCGATCGCACCCAACTGTAACCCGAAACCCGAAGAAAATGTCGAGAATCTCAACCTGGCTTGTCGCAGGGAGAAATAACACGCCCGATGTTCGCGAAATGTCCGAAAAATGTCAAAAAATGTCCAAGAGGCCCGAGTCTAGATGCAGCACTGAGACGCGCACCGCGAGAGAGAAAGAAAACCCGCTCTCGAAAGTTCGAGACGACGCGCGCACCGCGTATGAAGACGCACACAAACCCGCTGTCGAACGTTCGAGACCGAATCGAAACTTAACGCTTGACAAGAGAGTGTTCAATTATAGACTAAGCCGTGCTCGTAGAACAAGTGAAAATGCTTTCGGTATCCTTGCAAATAGATGGCGAATTTTACTCACAACAGTGCCTCTTTCCGTTGAAAAAGTCGAAACGATAACGTACGCGTGTGTACTTTTGCATAATTACCTTATTAATAAAAGCGTAAATAGTTGCGATCAGTGGTATATCCCACAGAGTTACAGAATTCCAGGCAATGATGGTAATAATAGTGAAGTGTTGTCCGAAATGCCAAACAATTGTTCACATCGATGTTGTAATCGTGGCAGTAATGAATCATTGGAAATAAGACATAAATTTTGTGAGTATTTTAACACTGCGGGTACTGTTTCATTTCAGTACACCGCTATTGAGCGAGGAAATTAAATATTTGCGAAGCGTAGCGAATGGCGTAAGTCAATGTATAAATTGTACATAATAAGCAAGGAGTTTGATATTTGAATTTGAATTTTGTTTCGATCAATTTTCAGTAATGTTGTATATTTTAAATAAAAAGTACTCAAAAAAAAACTTTTCCCGTTTTATGTCGTAATTACTTATAGCAATTTAACTTTTTTCAAAGAGTCTACTCAACAGACCCAAACGAACCCATTTTTCATCCCTTTCCCTCTCGTTTTTTTCTCTCTCATCTCTCTGCCTTATTTTCTTTTCTCCCTCTCTCTTTTTCTCTTATCTCTCTGACTGTTTCTTTTTTCTCTCTCTTTTTCGATTTTTTTTGCTCTTTCATCTCTGTGTTTTTTCCTCTTTTTTTCTCTCATCTCTGTCTTTTTTCTTTTTTCTCTTTCTTTTTTCTCTCATCTCTCTCTTTTTCTCTCATATCTCCGTCTTTTTTTCGTTTTTTTTTCTCTTTCATCTCTGTGCCTTTTTTTCTTTCTCTCTCTCTCTCTCTCTCTCTCTCTCTCTCTCTCTCTCTCTCTCTCTCTCTCTCTTTTTTTCTTTCATCTTTCTGTCTGTTTTTTTTCTGTCTCTTTTTTTGCTCTCTCATCTCTGTCTTTTTTCTTTTCTCTCTTTTTCGTTTTTTTTCTCTCATCTCTGTTTTTTTTCTCTCATCTCTATGTCTTTTCTCTCTCTCTCTTCTTTCTTTTTTTTCTTTCAGAAAAATAGCACGCGTTCTAACACCGAGATCCAACACGCGACCACGCTTTGAAGCCAGCAGTGACGTCATTTTCTCGCAGCGCTAACAACACAGCAGCCAGCCTAGGTCCCCGCAAGCAATCTAGCAGCAAAACAAGCGTCGTGTACACCGGGCTTAATATAAATGAACTCGCTCGATGCAGAGAACCCGTGAATTGACTCGCCGATACAAATGTCCCGTTAAGAAAGATGGCCTCGACCACGCGGCGTAAAAGCCCGGGGAATCGAGGGGTCGTAAATCCCACGAATGTTAGAGGAGTGTAGAACACCGTCCCGTCATGTATTAAGGAAACTGAAGATGAAGTAAACCGCTAATTGTTGCAAGGGGCCCCGAGAGTTTACAGAGATGAAAATTTGGAGGGTCGAACCACGTGGTCGCGCAGTGAAGGATGATCTCTAACTGGCGAATCGATCACGGCAATCGACCGTGAGGGATATTCCGCGCATGCTCTGTGGCCCGATGAACGCGTAGCCCGAGACGTGGCGCCGCCGATGGCTGCCCGCCGTAGCTCGCCCGGGACCGCGCGATTTAAAGTGTAATAAGGCCGCATTTTATGCTAATTTCCGAACAATTTTATTTATCTCATTTTCAATGTAATTCTTATTTAATTTGAATATATTGTATTACTGATTCTTTCGAATTTCTTAATAACAAAACAGTGGTTTTCTTACCCATCGTCTGTTGAATAAGTTGGCGGTGGCGTTGTGTACACACGTGTTTCGACATCGATATGACGAAAGTATTGCAAACTTTGCATTCTTCCGTTTTTCGGACATGCTTGATTGTTACGACGTCGTCGGTGAACCGATGGATACAGCAATGCCGAAGGCAACCAGACGCCGACGCCCACGATTTACCGCGACGATCACAACGGAACGGCTTGGCTATGTTGTGCGCGTCAATCATGTGGCGAGCCTAGTCTTTTTTATTCAAAAATGAATGTACGCAGCCATGTTGTTTGCAGCGATGTAGATTAACTTTTACTTGTTTCGCCGCAACGAGAGTACTCGAGTTGTTCCGGATGGCCGTGTACGGAACATTTATGCAGTTGCACGACGAAATGCTTCGACGAGCCAAATTCCATTCGACACTGCCGTAATTGATAGCTTCGGCAAAATTTGGTGTTAAGTTGACGACTTGGTGGAAAATCGAACTTTTCAGATAAATCAGATCACCCGGATATTGAATGACAAAAAGGAGATGTTCTGTTTTTTTTTTCAAAAAATTACATGTCACATAAATATTTTTGTGTAGCGCACTGTGTGAACAACGATGGTTCTTTATTCTTTTCATTAGCGCTTGCTTATTTGGAACGATCAGCCACAATTTGGATACTTTGTGTTTTATGAAATTTTCGATTCCATCGTTTGAAGCAGTTGTTTGGGTTGTTGCATTTGGCGTTGCATTTGGCGTATCGATGATGTTAAATGCACTAGATTTAAGCTCGGCAAATCGCCATCTTCTAGATGCATTTCACTGTACGCATACAATGTACTTATGTAGTACATCGGCTCGTTGATTCCGCTCATGCGACTAACGTCGTCGTTTATCGAAGGGTCAATTTCGGGACAGTTTGGCCGTTGCGGCGTGCAACATAGAATTGTCTTTCCTTAATTCAAGATTGGCCCAATATTTGCACTTTTTCGGCGCTCCATCGGTGATTGCTTCGCAAATTTCGTTTGTGAATACTGACGCCGACAATTCGGTTTCTGTGCCGTTGCTCGATGCCGATGAATCACAAAAATGTCTCTTGAGCTCAGTTTTAGTGTACTCACGACGTATTAATTTTAAATCCTTGTCCAACGGGTGTTCGTGGAGCGACAGATGGCAGAGGTCTAATGAAGAATTATGTTTCAATCCGATAATAGTTTTCGTTAAGTCTGTGGACGAAACGACTTTAGGATTTTCAATCATTTTCCGACCCACGACGACGCAACTGCGTAACAGTTTGGTGTTACGGGCATCGGTACTTTCGATATGTTTTAGAAACGATTCGACGCTCGTTGGTTTATTAATAACGTATAATGAGTCACTGTATACTTTGAGCATTTCCGTCGTCATCTTAGATTTCTTTTTTTTTCGCTTGTCGCCAATAACTGGAAAAAATATTTACGATTGATACAAGGTATCCGTAACTGAAATAATTTTTTTTTACTGTAAATTTTAGGGCGACGAATGAGCAATTTCAATATGCAACTTCTTTTTCGAATTTTGACGAATTTGGTTCTTTGAAATTTATAAAAATTTCAAAGCTTTCAAAATTTGTATTTATCACCACTGATATAATTCATATCAGAATGCTTACCTCACAATCCATTGGTTCATCGTTGCGAGAAATTGGCACAGCGTCTTGCGTCAACCTCCACGGAACCAGCGGTGACTTGTAGACGGTGCCATCGGTCAAAAGAATTTTATCGCATTTGTGGATGGACTCCTCCGCGAAATGGTACTCGCACACATTCTGATTGGCTTTCAATTCAAAGCCAAGTGCCTTATTCCATTGACTGCGCCTGCTATTGCACTGCGAGACAAACAAAAGTATTCACAGTTATTATTATTAAAAAAAAATTTAAAGCGTCATATCTTGAGTAGCTGTTGCTCACACACGCATGCGAAAAGTTCAATTTAATTACAATAAATAAATAATAATTCCGTTACCTTGGGAATGGAAAAAAGAGTGATCTGGCGCAGTCCCGAGCCTTGTCGCTCCCTTCGGTTTTTGCCACGTCCGCTCTGGCATCCTGGCACCGCACACACCTTTCCCATTCTTCTGAAAGAAAAATAGAAATATTAAAATACTAAATGTCAAGATATTTTTACAGGCTAAAAACAATCTTATACATTCGTGCCACCGATTCATTCAAGTTCTCGCAAAACTGTCATTGAATATGATTTTAATTTACAATTCTAATAATAAATATACATTAAAAATATTAAATTACAATTGAATTTGATTTACATCTGGCAGAATGGAAAATAATTAATATTTGACCTTCAATCACCGTGTAGATCCGCGGAGACTGGGTCACAGTAACCTAAAACCTTAACAAGAAAATTTGGAAAAAAACTCAGATTAAATTTATGATTTAACAGTAAATTTTGAAATACACCCTGCACCTTTGCCGTTGCCGTCGCAAATAAATAATTAAATTCGCTGAAAAAGAATTCGCTCGCAAAGGTTTTATATAGCTGCTGTGCTGGTGTACACGACAGATATATTTGTGTTTGACAGGCGCAAACAATTTTGCCGCCATAACACGGTCAGTTTCACCTTATGCAGTTTTGTATTACTGTATATTATTGGTTCCCAAGAACACTAGCGACGCCTGCGGCTGAACTGAGCACTACACCTCTGCGACCGATTGAAAGAACTGTTTGAGTAGGGAGTGTCGACCCCTTCTCTCTAGTCTCCTTGATTTCTCAGTTACTCGTACCCAACCATTTTTGCATACTAGCAGGTGCTTCAGGGCCTCATTCTCTTTTCCTGCACCACCATTCCTTTTCCCCCCTTCTTTACCGCCCTTCTACATTTCCGCATCTTAAACTCGCCCACATTTCTTTAATGCCTATTCTTTGTTCCCTCTTCCGGTCAATACTTCCATGAACTTTTTTCATTTTCCTCAAAATGTTTGTATTTTTCATTGCATTATAATTTTCGCTTCCTTTCCTAAAATTCTCTTTTTCAAGTGTTTCCATCCATCTTTTATCCTTTCATATACACCCTTGGCCATAAGTTTGGGGCACCCGGAAATTTTTCTTTCTGGACAAAAACTGAATACCTCGGCCAAAAAAATCGGAAACCAATTTACCAAACGGGATTTTAAAGAGGACAAAACCAATTTCACTTTGGTTTTGATTTTTATTTTTGCGATTTTTTTTACCCGGTACGTCATTTTGAAAATGCCATTTTTTGCATAATTTTTAATCGCATGCAGAACTTTGAAGATAAATAACCTCGCCATTTGGTTATAAGATCTTTGAAAAGGACACCGTTAACTTTGTTTTTGTTTTTTAACAACAATTTTGCGATTTTTTTCGCAGAGTTATTTAGATTTTCTTGAACAATGAAAGGCTTCTGCAAATCGGGATCGTGTGGCGTAACTTGAATAGTATAAGGAGTAAAATCGTGTGGCGTAACTTGAATACTATAAGGAGTAAAAAGTTTTATTTTATTATTTTGGAATTCCTAAATATTTCTTTTTCGATTTTTCCAAAAGTGATATTTTGGAAAAACTGAACATTTAGATTGAAAATTTATATTTCGGAAAAAAAATTCAACGATTCAAAAATAACAAAATGTTGTGCCTCTGGATACGTGGGCTCGCAGTGCACGTGTGTTGTCCTTGAGTTTACTGACACCGTGGGTTGTCAAATGCTCGAGGCAGGTCATTTTATGGGATCTTTTCTAATCAGAATAAATTTTCAACTCGGCATTTATACGAACTTCAACAATAATGTTTTATTTAAAACTAGGCAACAAAATTACAATACTTTTGGGTTCCCTTGAGACCGACCGCTCCGGATTCTAGCCGAAGACTGATTTTTAATAATTCGTCCGGCTAATTGTTAGCTCGGTTCTCCCAATCGATCGTTCGAGAATATTCGAATCGTACGATGTTGACTCGGCATTTTTACTTGAATCGATTTGCAATTTGGGGATGGCGAAATCGTCGTACCTGTTGCATAAGGTCTTTGAAACCCATGCATCAGCAATAGTTTGGTCGCTACGTGCGAGCGGAAATTTCCGTTTGTTCAGGGCACAACAAAAATGAAACTTGTTACTTCTCTGATGAAATACTCCAAACCTCATAGTTTTCAAGTTACGCCACACGATCCAGTTCTTCGGAAACCTGCCATTTTTCAAGAAAAACTAAATAACTCTGCCGAAAAAAATCGCAAAATTGTTGTTAAGAAACGAAATTAAAGCTAACGATATCATTTTCAAAGATCTCTTCACTAAATGCCTGGTAATTTTTTTTCAAAGTTTTGAATGCGACAAAAAAAGTGCGAAAATCATGAAAAACCGCTATTTTCAAAATAACATACCGGGCACAAAAACAATCGCAACAATAAAGTTAACAATGAAAATTGAAGCTAACTTTGTTTTCTTCAAAAGCCCGTTCGGTAAATAGACTTCCGATTTTTTTTGGCCGAGATATTTAATTTTTTGTCCGGAAAGAAAAATTACAGGGTGCCCCAAACTTTTGGCCAATGCTGTATTATATCCACTTATTTTCCTTATAATTGTTATTATCTCTTCTTATCCTAAATCTTTTAAAACTTTCCCTAATTTTTTTCCTTATTCTGACAGGGAATTCTGTTTGAAATCGCCCTTGTTTCCTTCCATGATTCAGATTTTTGGCAATCAAAACTTCTCCATCCTTAGCACCTCTCTTATATATCTTACCGCTCTTATCCTTATCATGTATTCCATAGTAGGCATTCCCAGCTCTCTTCTCTATATACAGTTTGGCGTTGTCCTATATACTCCTAACGTCATCTTGCAGTACGTACGCGGTATTTTTTAGAAAATTGTTATTTCTCCCATTCCTCATATCTTCACAACTTTAAAGCATCATTTTCCACAAATTTCTAGTTCTTTTTTATAATTAGGTATCTTTTTGGCAGCAAAGCACGAAACAGGGCTGGTAAACGTATCACAGAAGAATTATTGATTTTACTGTAGACAAAGCGCCGCACGATACAAATTTGCGACTTTTGCGGTGCAGCACTTCGGAGAAATGCAATAAAAAATCTTTTTCACATTTCTTTTTCCATTGCCATGTAAGAAAAGTTACGAATTTGGAAAGTTCATTTCTGATATATTTAATTTTTTTGTATAACTAACTTCTTTATAACAAAGTGTTGTGCTGAAAAGCGAATAATATATACACATATGATAATACATACCAAGGATAATACTACATGCATATACATAAACATAAGAATTAATAGTCACGTAAATTCAATATTTTTATTAAGGTTTCTATTGATTCAGTTTACGAAAATCACCTATAAACAAATTATCTCGATACGCTAACGAGTTTCCGGATATAACCTAATAAATACTATTCAAAATTGAAAGGAAAGGTTTAGAAATAATCGGGATCACGAATTTTGTAAACATCAGTTTATTATTTAAAAAAAATCTCCACTTCACCCTACGCGGGTTCATTGTAGATGGCAATGAATTGGTAAATGGCAATTTCCGCCCTACATTTGGGACATGATGGTAAATTCCGCCCTACATTTGGGACATCTCCTAGTCTCCTCTTCTCCGAGGATCGTTGCATATCTTAAGCAACTGCAGTTGTGACCACACGGAATGAATCCGTGGGTCACAACGTTATCCCAACACATTACACATTTTGGTGCTGAAAAGAAAAAAAAATCATTAGCGTATGATAAAAACAGTTTGCAAACATAACATTAACAAACAACATAACTATGATGTGAAAAAACTAAGAATATTAACAAAACAAAGATTTGTTATTCTTTCGAAATAACTATATTCCTTTAACCTGTTAATGGACAAAATTGCACGATCAACGCCCCATGTTCGATATCGAATTGGTATCGATGAATTTTTTTTTAATATTATAAATCTGGAATGTTAACATACTTCCTCACCTCTCGCCTCTTTGTCGTTCTCTCTGTCTATCTCAATCTGTTCTACTCAAAATTGGTGACGACACAAGAGAGGCTCTCGATAAGAGTCGATTGATGATACTTGTTTTGTTGTACTCGGTTCTTTATTGCTCATCTCTGAACTTTCTCTCGACATACGCTGCATTTACAAGATGTACAAAATTCTAACTCCGAAAATAAAAAAACAGCATCTGTACATTTCCTCCGTTTTCTGCATCTCTATATAGCCCTAGGTCGTTCAGTTTCTTATTTGTATATCTAGTATTTCATATTTGTATACTATCTCTTGATAACACTTCTCATCTTCTTAGCTTTTTTATTACCTCCGCCTTTTGTTCACTGGATTCTTTGTCCCACCACCCCCCGCCCTCCTACTTCCCTTCTTTTTACCACTTCTGTTCTCGCTCCTTTGCATTTCCTACATCATTTTCTTTTCCGTTCTTTCTACCATTTCCTGTACGCCCCACCCTTTCCCCGTTGCGTTCACCATTTCTTCCTCGTACTCTTTGGTCATCTCCTCCGTCCATTTTTCAATTCCCACTTTCCTTTTCCTGTTCTCTGTTATCCTTCTTCTCTTGTCCCCTCTTCTTAACGTGACTACTATCGTACTCGGTTTCTCCAATGCATAGTCTATTACCGTCTCACTTCTCCCACCCGTGGATGTAGAGGGGCACCTGTGTATGTGAAATTACATACACAGGTCCCCCTCTACATCCACCTCAATATTCCTCTACTTTCTATTCTCCTATGGATCAGCGGACGATCACATCTCAGATGTGATCGTCCGCTGATCCATATCGTCTCTTTTTAAACATTTTTTCTGTTCCACATGTTTTTTGCCTCTGTATTTTCCATCCTGGCCTTTAGTTTCCTCTCCCTTCTTTTCTCATATCTCTTTTCTACAACCCTTACCTCCTCCATTCCTTCGCCCTCATGTATCTTTTCCATCACTTTCTTCGTCACCTCCTTTGCTGACCCTCCCCTAATTCTTCTTTTATTATTACGTTTTATCTTTCCTGCATTTTCATTTCTTTCCATCATTCCTTTTCCTCCATTTCTTCTCCTTCTTCCATGGTTTTTTCTCCAAGCCTTCCACCTACCCCTTCCACCTGCTGCGACCGCGAAATTAAGGAAGTAAAGAGAATAACCGATACCAACCATCGGGTACTTGATTGTACTATTTTGCCTCTTAATAGGGGACACTATAAATGATGTCAGTCGGCTAATCTTGTAAAACAATGTGCCGTTGTTTGCAGTTCTTTTGAGCATTACAATTTATATTCCCGCGGTTGAGCCAACTATGGCTCTATCAAAACCTGAAATAGGCACGGCCAGAAACGAAGTTTGCAACTAAACTAAAGATTATTAACCTTCATTTGAATAATGTCGTCCGCATCCACACCTCGAAAAGTATGGGCAGAAGCACACAATTCACTAAGCTAAAAGCTTGGCGAACACGTGTTCTCGGCTGCGTAATGCATGCATACGACACACTCGATATCAGGATGGCTAATCAAGATTGCTATATTTTTTAATCTTTACAACTCAAATGAAACTTAACATATCGATTTGAAATTTTGTACACAAGTAGAGCAATCGGCTTTCTATGTTTGATACGATTTTCATTCTTTAATAGGACAATTATTGCAATACTTTTGCAAATTTTACGAAGACGTGGCAATTTACATGATGGTTAATAATTTTTCATTTGCTTAATCGTGGAAAATAATTTTATAATTGCAATTACAGAACAACAGGCTGTCGACTCAAAAGAACAACAAACGTTCGAAACGAATATTCCAATACAATATTACCCAATACGAACGTGTCAAATTATAGTCTTTTTTGTTGACAGCTTAACGATTTCCTTTCGTTTTCTACAAATATAAGCAAGTTTTTTTTTATAATATTGCACTGTTATGTTTTGTTTGTTTTTGTTTGCTGCGAAAATATTAATGGTATTTTATTTATTTTGTTAATAAACTTGACGACGCGGCTAGGGTGTAGTGCTTTATTTAGATTATATTTTCCGTCGCCAACCTTTAACAATGACTTACAACAGTTTTCTTGGTTTTTAGCATAATTTGGTTTTAGGAGACTAGGGTGTCTGACGTGGAGGGACGTTAAGTGTCTGCGAGCGTGGCCTCAGGGGGGGGGGCGAAGGGAGGGCCCGGAGCCGACCTTCCCCTACCATCCCTTGAACCTCGGGGGTACCACCTCCCTGGGAGGGAGCGGGAATCGGGCAACCGGAGGTTGAGGAGAGGTGCAGGGGGTAGAGGATGGGGGGGAGGGAATACTCCTGTAGGATCTCATTAAATTTTTTATCGAACTCCGCCTGGGTCCTGATTTTATCCGGTGATCCCGGGGAAAATACAAGGTTGGGGGAAGGCGGGAAGTTAGGAGAGAAGAGAGGGGGGAGAGAATAGAGCGTTCGGTGAGGTTGCCGAGGAGGAGGGAGGGGAACCCGAAACGTAGGTCTGGGGGAACTTGCCGGAAATCCCTCGTATTGCAAGGTTCGGAGGTTTTGCCACTTAGAGGTAGATCCCCGTGGATCCGGCGCTCAGCGTGTTACCGTCACCCCGTCCGTGGGACCGGCCTTTTCTTTATCGCGTCGTTGTTTGCGTCGTTTTCTTGCTGGATCGTCTTTTGGCATGGTGACGGACTAGCCTGTAGCCCGGGGAAAAAGTAAAGTGACCGGAAACCGAATAATTCGCCATGTTGAACGTTTTTATTAGATTTCTTAAAATAACTATGGTAAGCAAATACGAGGTGGTACAAAATTTTTAAGACGTGACTATACTATAATGAATTGAAAAAAAAGAAAGAACTATACAAAAAGAACGGGGTAGACGGATATCCTCTACGAGACTAACGTTGGAGCGGTGTACGCGTGGCGACGGGACCGGTGAGTGGATGCGGAGGGAACGGATGGTTTCGCGGTAGGAATGCCACTTATTCAGTGGACAGGGACGGGGCCACCTTTCGGCGGAGGGGGGAACCACCTTTCGGCGAAAAGAAACCACCTTTCGGCGGAGGAGGGAACCACCTTTCGGCGGAAGTGGCCACTTCCACCGAAGTGGCCACTTTTCAGTGGCTGGAGTTACGCAGCAGGATATCTCACCTCTTGGTCTCGTCGATAGGAACTGAAGTCGAGTCGGTCCGCGCTCTCGGTCTTATAGACGAGCGCGTACCAGGAGGAGAGGCGATGCGCGCTCTTCTCGATAGTCGCGGCGCGCGGCCCGGGAGTCCCGGCGTTACGAACGCGTTGGGCGGGGGGGTTCCCGCGCTTCGATCGCGTCGGCCGGTACTCTCGGCGCTTCGAGCGCGTCGGCTGGTGCCCGAAGCTTCGCGAGTCGCTGGACAAAATTTATGGTTCGCGATTTGCACACTTGAGCGCTGGGATTTCGGGTTTGAAAAGACACGGCGTGTCGATTCGTGCCCCGAGTATATATAATGTTTATACTCGCGTTTGACAGGTCGATGTTTCGGTGTTTTGTGTGCTCTGTCGTTAATGGAAATACCTCGCTCAAATCGGGTAAGTGTGAATCTAGATAATTATTTCTTGTCCAGATTAAAATTAAAATAACGATCTAACGATGAAATAGTAGCTTGGAATTATTTAACTTATTTCTAATGTGAAGTTTATTTACAGGTTATTTCCCGGGAGCGAGTTTTTATGTTTTTCCTCTCAGCGAAGAGCTTGTCGAGGTCCTCAACAATATTTAGGTGAGTTTTTGTGGTTGTGATCTTTTCGCATGAATGTGTGTCGAGGGTAGAGTGTATGAATGATTGATTTTTGTTTTTTTACATATGAGTATACTGTATCTCAAGTTGTGAGAATGTTGTGCGCAGGATGGTGAATGTTGTACGCTGGGTATGAGCGCTGTTGTGAATGTAGGTTTGCGTTTTAAGATAATTTCCTAATATGTTTTACCTCCCTGTTTCAGGTTCGGAGAAGACGCAGGAACGAGGACGACAGCATTTTTTTTAGGGTACGCCAGGGTGGCGTACAACAATTTATTCTATTTATTTTTCATACTATATTCATATTTTAGGTAAGACCAAAAAATTAATTATGGTCAACATTTTTAATTTACAACATACGCCTGTAGTAACAATACGGAAGATACAAAAGAGATTCACACAGTCATCCAATATAAATATAATATTTTAGATGATGGAGTTTGGCCAAGTTCAATTATCGCCAACAAAAAGTGACATAAATTAAAGTTTGCCAGCTACATTATGTTATAAACTGTTACTTATTAATCAAACTCACCAAATGGAATGTTTAGGAAATGCATAGAAAGAAAAAAATACCCTTTTAGCGTTGGATAAACAGTCGATAAAAGGATTGACAACAAAAAAATCTAACGAAGCAAATTATTATGGGAATCTGTTTTGTACCTTCGACAAACATGTATTGTTACCTTGTGTATCCTTCTTCCTCTTCTTTGCGCGTCTCTTGTGCCCGCGCGATGGTGCTTCACCGTTACCAGCCTGCGCCTTCATTAATCTCCTTCATTTTTTACGAAGGTTTTTTTTTCGACTTTTCGAGACTAAAAAATTAATGTGTTGAAAATTATGCTCAGCAGTATTAGTATAGAAAATTATACTTCTTGAAGACGAAGTTGATATTGTAATTATTACCGTTATTGGTTACCACTGAAGCCTCCGGCAAGCTGGTGGGAGGTGAAGGTGGCGACAGTACGACATCCAACAAAATATTTTCAGTAGCTCGGGGAGTTTCCAGTGCTAAACCCAATTCATCTTCTTCCAATCCTTAAATAAAAAAGTCATGTGATCAAATTGCAACTTGTAAAAATATACCTGAAGCGAAATTGCTAATAAAAAAAACTTTAATCATTGGCATTAATTTCTGAACTATAATATTATCAAATATTTTACCGTTACCGTATTCGTTATCCGTTTCAGGCTCGGTAGAAGATGAGTCCACGTGAAGCACACCTGATTTTACATGGAAATATATATTTTTTAGTTTAATCACAAACTATAATTCATGCAATTGTTAATAATTGTTACAATCGTGACCCTTTTCTTTTTATAATATTTACTAATGTATATCGAAAATAATCGGTTCTATTCCAGTTCCACAAGGTGAAATCGCCCTGTTATCTGAAAAAAAAAGTACTCACCTAGAAGGAGAGCTTAAAATTTAATTATTTCGATTATCCCGCCGCATATTACCATTTTCAATAAGATTAACATAGGAAAATAAATGCCTCGGTAGGTATTGCTTCATATCGCATTACAAAAACTCACGAATAGGCCATTAAAATACTTTTGAACTGTTAAATAGCCTTACCTGGTCGAAAAACAACCTGTATAAAAAATAGCAAAATGTATCGCCTATTTGATCAAAACATACTTCAAGAAAAGATGCTACGAAAAAAGAAACAAAAAATTCAAACATTCAGTTTAAGATCTAAACATAGTCTGAGAAAAAATTAAACTTCTTTTCTTCATTTGATTCCAAATTCATGCGTTCTTTTCCAGCATACAGAGAGAGTCCTTGGTAAATAAGGTTCAAATGAAATTGACAGAATTCCGAAAAACAGGACGAACGGATGAATAAAGCCAATAAAGCCAAATGAGATACGTTATGAATTAACAATGTAGTTTAATCTGTGTATGTACAATGAAAGTTTAGCGATTTGTCCTTAATACAATTATTCTGCAAGCATCGTTAAATTCCAATTACGAAATATATACGTTAAATCTAGATTAAACGTCCTTGTTAACTTATTTAGCAAGTACTCTCTCTGTATGTTAGGAAAAAATGCACAACGATATAGTCAATATGGCGAGTCGTTACAAGAAAAATCACATCACGCCAGCCATTTATCGCTTTTTTTTAAATAAATGATTGTCTCTGAAATTTCAGCTTTGGAATCAATTTAAAAAAAGTTTGTTCAAGATTTTCTTAAACCAAGATTAGCTCACAAGCTACATGTTTGATTTTTTTTTGTTTCTTTCTTCGTAACCAATGTTCTTGAAGTACGTTAAAAAAATTTTTTGTTGTAAAAACGTACTTTAAGTTTTTATTTTTAAATACGTTTTCATTAAATTAACGCTACACTTTGCTATTTATTATATAGGTTCATTAGCTATTTATTATATAAGTTCAATAGCTATTTAAGCGTTCAGCTGAAATATTTGCCTGTAGAACTTTTTGTAGAGGATTTCATTCCTTTGAAATGTATGTTAATGACATATTCGTGAGAGTTTTTTCAGGCGATATGAAGCAGTATCGATCGAGACATTTAATTTCGTATGTTTATTTTTTGTAAAATGGTAACATGCGGCTGAATACCGAAATTATTCAATTTTGAGCTCTCCTTATGGATGACTTCCATTTTTCACGTAATAGAACGATTTTACCCTTTGGAACTTGAAAAAAAAATGTTATTTTTTTCAATAGACCTTCAATAGCTTGCAATAGAGATATTTTTTCAATGTTCAATCATATTATTGTTTACCATGAATGCCGGTTTTATTTATTTCTATTTACCATTGAATGCCGGATCAGCTTCATCGTTGATCTCCCTAACATCATTATCCGGATCCGCATCTTGAAAAAATCGATATAAATATGTAGGTATATAGTTTTTAGATGTGGGATGAATTCCTGAGCCTAATTTTTCCTATGTTGATGTTATAGAAAATGGTAACATGCGACAGAATAACTGAAATAATTTAATTTTGAGCTCTTTTAATTTAATTTTATAGGTGACTTTGTTTTTTCACATAACACACTTTTCTCACATTTTACCCTTTGGAACTCGAAAAAATATCGTTTTTTTTCAACAGTCTGTTGTTTAATGATATTTTTATTTACCCTGATTGAATTCCGGTTCATCTTCATCAATGAACTCTCTGGGCATCGCTTCATAATCCGAATCCGCATCTTGAAAAAATTAATATACATATGAGGATATATAGTTTTTAGGTACATAGAATGAATTCCTGAGGGAACTCAGGAATATAAAACTATATATCCTCATTCATGGCAAACAATAATATGATTGAACATTGAAAAAAAATCTGATCATCCGGCATTCATGGCAAACAATAATATGATTGAACATTGAAAAAAAATCTGATTAAACAGATCAACGAGATTGTAGCGTGAGGAAGGCGTATAAAATGTGAGGAAAAAAAGTGCCGGTTATGTCGAAGAGCAGCCGGACGGTACGAGCATGTATGCTCGTACCGTCCGGCTGCTCGTCCCGGCTTGCGGTTGTATGTATACAGCCGCGAGCCGGGACGAGTACGTACTCTTATATTATGGCGTCGCTGTAGCTCCATCCGGTAAAAGTTCGGGAGGTAGCGGCGTCCATTGTCCCTTATTGGCCAGTGATACCTCTATTCGCCTCCGGGTTACACGTGGAGATACGTAGCATTCATACACGCTGTGTGTCTCCTCGGTGACTGGACCGAAACTCCCAGGAATCTTGTTCCCGTCGAGAGTTTTTACTGGTCGGGCAATCTCTGGCACGTTGAGCACCACATCTTTTCCACTTTGCGTAGTTGTCGCAGTGGCATGTGAAATGTACTCAGCGATAGGACCGGGGATTTCCATCAGATCCATGTAGTTGAGGGCGTCTCCCTCTTCCCGCAGTGAGCCCTCTTCATTCTCGTTCTGTACGACATCGAGAAGGTTGGCATTTAGCGCAATGGTAATTTCCGATTCAACCTGTCATCAACCGTTTGCAGATCCCGATAAGATCGTTCGACGAGTAGCGGGAAGGTGGAGAAATCCTGATTTGCTCCGTACAGCTGAATGGTCGGTGTTAGACCAACTATACTTCCAACGTTATACATTGGAGCAGCTGCTTCCGGAGTTTCGAATCTTGCTCTGAAGTCAGGGACGTCTGTTTTCTTGGTCTTCCAAGTTTGTATACGCTCTTTGTCACGTTGTTTTCGGTGTTCCGATTTAAACGGTGGGCGATATAACGCTTGATTCGCGTCATTGTCGGACTGCGTGTCCCCCCAACTGCCTCCAGCCTCTACGAGCTGACTGGACTTACGTTCATTAGCTGACTGGACTTACATTCATTAGCCCACTCTAATATGTATCAAACATTCGAGTGTCCCTTATTTTCGAATATATTCGATGTATTTTTTACGATAGACCTAAATCAACTCCAAATTAATGAAAAAAAAATGCTGCAAAATTTTAGCTACATATTTTGATTTTAAGGTGGTTATCCGAGTGATGGAAGTTTTTTATTGACAATACGTGTTTTTTTGCTATTCATTATTACTATTCATTAGTACGATGTTTCCACCGAGTACAAATTGATTGATTTTTATGGACGATTTTCCAAACGTGGAAAACAACAGCAGTATGTTTAACGAGTAATTCGCAATCCCAAGCTAAAGTATTCTGATTCAGCAAAAGAAAAAGATATAAAATGATTACACTCTTTAATATGTTTTATTAATCCTGCGCATGTCACCTGAAATGCACTAATAAATAATTTTCTTGCGAATAAACGCGCTGTACTTCCTACAACTTATCTTTACGACAATAAATATTTCAATAGTCTGATTAAAAACGTTGAGGTACAAAGAAATAAAATTTTAGTGATAAAGTAGTAAAAAGTTGATATTTATATGGAACGGGAATGCAGTAATTATGAATTTTAAAAACATTTGTAGTGCTCAATCATATCTTATACTATGAGAAATGTATGTGTCAAATTTTTAAGTTTCAATTCACTTGTATTGGATGAAAATATTGTACGAATAATGAATAGTAAAAAGTACACGTATTTCTCTTTTAAAACTTTGATCCAGGGGTCCAAGTTAATATCAAAATACCGAGCCAAAATTTTGCAGGTTTTTTTTTAATCCATTTGGAACTGCTAGAACTATCGTGAAAATTAAAAGTTAATCGCTAATTTATTCATCAACTTCATTCAACAGTACTGCTTTACTTACCCGGGAAAATTGCTTCAGGGGCTTCCTCCAATTCTGCTTCATTGTCGAAATCCTCCGGAAGCCGCATTAGCGCTTGACTTATGTGGCCTTTTAGCCCCTCAGTCAAATCGAGAAATTCGGCAGCGGTTATTTCTTGGGACCCAAGCTTGTTCCAGGCTAATTAGAAAGTTCGATTAGTATCAGGAATACCTTCGGCATTACTATTTATTAATTTTTGTAAGTATACGAAGAACAGAAATTCAGTTTCAGTAGCTCATTGCATTTGAGCAAATAAATGTAAGGAGCATACCATTTGTCAATTCTCTCCGCCTGAAAATCATCGCATATCGCGGATGTCTTCTGATGCGCTTATTCCGCGTCAAGCTTTCGACGTCGTCTCGGGCGTTAGACGTGAGTTTGATGAGTTGGCCTAATAAGAGTCATTAATGAGCGTTTATAGACCACACTAGAGACATATGTGCTATTTCCGATAAACACCGAGATTTGTTACAGCTCCAAAATTCTTGGTACAGATCAAGTAAAATACTCACCTATGAACGTCCAGGCCGATGGATGTTGCCCCATTTTTTCTTTTAATATGTTGTTGTAGGATTCAATGACGTTGTTCGTTCTCCGTGATAATCGGAAAACACTAAAACCGGCAGGCTTCACTTTGCCCAGCTATTGGCGCTCGTAGTAGCTGAAAAACTCAGCAAAACGCCGCTGCAATGGTGCTGGCAGAGAGTTTTTCAGCTCGGCATACATTTCCGGGATTGTCGATGCCGGCAAATATGCGAGGGCCATTATTTTTTTCAAAAATAATTTCGCTCCCTCTTCCTGCCTAATTAAAGGCGCCAAACGTAAGGCCTTTACTTTTTTAAGTATAGCCTGTGAAATGAAAATATTTATGCAATACAAAATTAATCAAACATCCAACGGAATCATATTCGATATTGAGAAACTTCGCCTACCCGGTCATAATGAACACTGCAGCCGGCAACAATTGCGTGAGGAAATGCACTTCTGCAGGCGTTCTTCAGAGCCCGTTCAAAATCCGTCATAACCACTGCTATTGCCTGGCCATTAATCGCAGTGGTTTTGAGGGTGTTCAATACAGCTGTGTGTAGCTGTATTGATTCTTCCTCGACATCAGGATATGTGCGATTGGTATTTCCTACAATAATGTACAGAAATTAGCAAGTGACAGAGGAATAACTACTTACTGTTATAATAATTTCTTACGTCGTCATATTTGATGCCCAGAACCGCTACCAGTTGGTAAACGGCGTAAGGCGTCGTTTGAAACGTCCCATCAATGAAGATGTGCGAGACGTTCGTAAATTCCGATATTAATTGGCGATCGTACATCACCAAATGTACGTTCCCTTCACTATCGGAAATTTGTGTGGTCGTAATTTTTCCCAGATCGTACTCCAGAAGCCGTTGATTCTCTGGCTGCTCCAACTGATCAGCCATCGAGTGCAACGACTCTGGGCATGGCGGATAAAATGCTTTTCTCCAGCGCTTTAATGAGCTGACACTTTCGCTGTGCGGCACTTCAACTTTTATTTCTCTAGGAAGCCTGCCGTAACGATGATAGAAGTGTTCAGATTATCCTGCTACAATTTGGGCAGTAATCTATTATTATTCTTATTATTATTGTCAAGGTAAAACGGGGTTAAGATGTCCAGGACATACCGCTTATACCGAAAATTAAGTTTGCTTAAGATTTCCGTACTTCGAGGTAAAACAAAAACCTCAAAAAATTCAGTAACATCTGTCATGCACTGAAAAATAAGTATTAACAAAATGGTAGCTAAAACGTATGAACAATCCACTGAAATAATTAATTTTTCGGCAAATTGCTCGGTGAATATTATTTTTCTTGCGTGAATGAGACTTTCTGATTTTTCTAAATCAAAATTCCTTCATAAATTTCTTCCTTGGTTTAAATATTTCGAGAAGGACATTTTATGATTTGAAATATGTTTAAAAAATGGAAATATTTCACAATTTTTTTGTAGACAAGTTTAGCATTCCCTTTAAGAATTTCCGAAGATATTGTATCAAAAGTTTAATAAATAAAGCCATTATAAAAAAGTGAAAATGAAAATTTTAGAAAAATACAAAAATTCTGAACTCATTCAAAATGATCCATAATATTCGACAAATTCGGTCCATATAAAAAACATATTGTTCGTAATAACTATTATTCATGTTTTCAAAAATGTCCAGATTTTTGTTTAATGAGGCAGAGACACTCTAATGGAAAATAATTTTCGGTTGGCATGGTAACTCTTGAACATCCGAAACTAACAAGCGTATTCCTGAATATTCTAATACTATTCGGTGTTCGCATTATAAAAAGAAATGTAATTTTTTGCAAAGATAAAAATTAAATGATTACTTCTTCTATACTCACATTGAAGCTACCATTTCATAGACTTGTTTAAGTCTCCAAAAATTTCGTTGCAATGCACTTTTCAAAGCTTCTTAGAAGTCAGCCTTGAGTTGGGCATTTTCATCACCGAAACAATTTTCGGAATGGTTCCGCAGCGATATTATGTCTCCGTTGCGCAATTTTTTCGCTGTTCCGAAGCAAAAGTTTGTAGAACATCGGAGATAACTGTGAACAAATATCAAAAATATAGCATGTAACGATTTTCGGGTATCCCATACAGGCTGGACGTTTAGGTGATTTTCAAAAGACTGTACCTTTGCGAAAAATGGTAAAGCATAATAAAATAAAATTAAAAAAAACAAAATTTTAATGCAGCTTCACGGGTATAGTTTTGAGATTCTGAGCTCAAAAATTTTCAACATTGACCGATTTTGACTAATCATAGAAAAATCAACGGCCACAAATAGTCAATTTCTTTTTCAAACGGACTTGAATAAATTTGTTTGAATGTTACGGGAATATTTTTTTAGCATGAATTTTCCCCCTTTATTATTTGAGTTTGAGTTTGAGTTTGAAAGCTCTGTACCATAATTTTTCGCTGTGTAATCAGCGTTCAAAGCAAAAATGAGACTTTTGACTTTCATAATGTATTTCTCGGGAACTGATAATTGTTCAGAAAATGGAACGATAGTGTTCGAAACTTTGAAGTATTTTTTGTAAGATGCTTGTATTTTCCAATCACAATACTTTGTCGTTGCAACGAAATTGATTCAAGAAAGGGTAAAAAATGGCGTATTTAGGATATTTTACTTATTTGCCAAGTAACCCCAAGTCCAGTGGAAAATAAAAATACACAATTTTTTATCCGTTCTAGAATCTATTTTATTGCAACGAAAATATATTGTGATTGGAAAATAATACAAGCATCTCACAGAAAATACTTCAAAGTTTCGAGTACAATCCTTGCATTTTCTGAACGATTATCAGTTTCCGAGAAATTTATTATCAACGTCAAAAGTTTCATTTTTACTTTGAACGCCGATTACGGCTAAGAATCATCTCCAGAGCTTTCAAACCACTCAAATGAAAAAGGAAGCTCGAATGTAAAAAAGTTTCCCGTGAAATTATTCAAAAAGATACTTCAAAGCCCGCTCGAAAAAAAAACTGTTGCCTTTAATTTTTCTATGATTAGTCAAAGTCGGTCAATATTGAAAGTATTCGAGTAGATGATCCCAAAACTAGGGACTTGAAGCTTCATTTTTAAAAAAAACATGCTAAGAGCACTTTTCGCAGTTACAGCTTTTTGAAAATCATTTAAAAATTGCGGAATTCGTTGATACCGTTTAATTGTTGTCCCTAGTGTATTATTTCTTTATTATAAATCGGATGAAGTAGACATAAAATATGCCCGAATCTAGAAATTTCTGCAGTCTAACAAATCTAGGCTAAATGTAGTAAGATGTAGTTGGAATGTATATAATACGACGCGCAGAGTAGAAGAAATATAGTTGTATAGCGAAAAATTATAATTTTGCTGAGAAAAAGATTGCTTGCAACGATGCAATTTACAATGTGACCGTGAATTTTTCATATGAGCACAGTAAGCATTTCAATTTGGTCGTTTTTAATTTGCTGCTGAAGAAAAATTCATAGCCAACATGAAATTATGACAACGGCGAACAGAAAAATGTTATCGTACTGTCTATAAATATTTATCGAGTTAAGATAATCTGCATTCGGCCGCTGGTGGGGATTGCAATATTGAGATTCATTTTTTTTTCAACTAATTTCATTTTCATGACGTTTGATTAATTTTTATTAATTCAATGTACTTCGAAGGTAGAAGCATTCTCGATATTCACAAGTGCGCGTCCTCACCGAAAGGTAGAATAAAAACAAAAACCTTAAAATTGTTTTTTTTCACCCCAATTAAAATAAAATAAAATAGAGGAAAAGATCTTTAGACAAGATAAAAGGCTCTTTTCTAAATGCAGTTTTCGAGTGTCTTTCTCCGCAATTATTCGGTGATCCAAAACAAAAATTTGACAACATGAAATTTTCAATACTATTAGAAAAAAAAGAAAGAAAAGGCGTGGCAGGCAACTATCTCGGGCTAGTGGCGAGAGAACGTAGCGCGTCACCCGCTGCTTTTCACCTCTCCGAAGGGGGTGAAGTCTCCCTCTCACTCACATTTCGTCGTACGGGTGTGAGTGAGAGGGAACCATTCTTCTACGGGTGTGAGTGAGAGGGAACCATTCTTCTACGGGAAAAAAAAACTTTTGGGGGTGACTACCCCTGTATAATACTGTTTCCGGTGTTCCCCTCCGATTTCGTCAATTTTTGGATATGTTATTCTACATCAAAATTTAAGAGACACGTATTTTTTTTACCGGCGGAAAAACACTTTTAAGGGGTGAAACTCACCCTCAAAGTTGGGCACCCTCCGAGTGACTCTTGCAGTTTCGCATAGTTCCAATCAAGATATTCGAATGAAACCAATTCGAAAAGAATGCTTCTGGCGAATAATGAAAAATGCGCCTTTTCCAGTTCCGAGGGGGTAAATAGGGGTAAATCTATAGGGGTTGAAAGTAAAAAAATTCGTGTAACTCGGAAACTTTTTTTATCTCGATGAAACCAATTGCATTCGAAAGAGTTTGAAAAAGTAGAAGATACGGATTTTTGCGTTTTTCTAAAAAAAACCTTTTGAGGGTGATTACCCCTTTATAATACCATTTCCGGTGTTCCTCTCCGATTTCAATCATTTTTGAATATGTTGTTCTTCATCGAAATCTAAGAGACACGTACTTTTTTTTTATCGGCGGCAAAACAGTTTTAAGGGGTGAAACGCACCCTCAAAGTGTCTTTTGCAGTTATGCACATTTTCATTCAAGATATTCGAATGAAACAAATTCGAGGATAATGCTTATGGCGAATAATAAAAAAATGCGCTTCCATCAATTCCGAGGGAACGAATTGGTAGAAATTTATAGGGGTTGAAAGTCGAACATTTTTCAAAAATCGACTTTTTTTTCATCCTATCAAAACCGTCTAAATTTAATAGAGTTACATAACGTAGGAGATACCTGTTTTTGAATTTTCCGGAAAAACATCGTCCCAGGGCGAACTACCCTTATAGGATGTCGGTGCTCTCTTATCCGATTTTGTTCCGTTTGATCGATGGTGTTTTTCATCGAAATTGACGTGACGCAAATCGTTCAATCCCATGGCGAATGACTCAAAATAGACGTATTCCTATTTCGACGGCATATATTGTGAGACACCTATGCGGGTTAAAAGGTTAACAATTGTAAACCGCAAACACGACTCGTTTTATTATAATGAATTGAACGCAAACAAACCCGTATCTTCTACTTTTTCAAGCGCTTTTGAATGCGATTAGTTTCATCGAGATAAAAAAAAAGTTTCCGAGTTACACGAATTGTTTTACTTTCAACCCCTATAGATTTACCCCTATTCATCCCCTCGGAACTGGAAAAGGCGCATTTTTCATTATTCGCCAGAAGCATTCTTCTCGAATTGGTTTCATTTGAATATCTTGATTGGAACTATGCGAAACTGCAAGAGTCACTCGGAGGGTGCCCAACTTTGAGGGCGAGTTTCACCGCTTAAAAGTGTTTTTCCGCCGGTAAAAAAAAATACGTGTCTCTTAGATTTCGATGAAGAATAACATATCCAAAAATGAACGGAATCGGAGGGGAACACCGGAAACGGTATTATACAGGGGTAGTCACCCCCAAAGGTTTTTTTTCGAAAAACGTCAAAATCCGTATCTTCTACATTTTCAAACTCTTTCGAATGCAATTGGTTTCATCCAGATAAAAAAAGTGTTTCCGAGTTACAAACATTTTTTGACTTTCAACCCCTATAGATTTACCCCTATTCACCCCCTTGGAACTGGAAAAGGCGCATTTTTCTTTATTCGCCAAAAGCATTCTTCGCGAATTGGTTTCATTCGAATATCTTGATTGGAACTATGCGAAACTGCAAGAGTCACTCGGAGGGTGTCCAACTTTGAGGGTGAGTTTCGCCCCTTAAAAGTGCTTTTCCGCCAGTAAAGAAAATACGTGTCTTAAATTTTGATGTAGAATAACATCCAAAAATGAACGAAATCGGAGGGGAACATCGGAAACAGTATTATACAGGGGTAGCCACCCCCAAATGTTTTTTTTTCGGAAAACGCAAAAACCCGTACCTTCTACTTTTTCAAGCTCTTTCGAATGCAATTGGTTTTATCGGGATAAAAAAAAAGTTTCCGAGTTACACGAATTTTTTGACTTTCAACCCCTATAGATTTACCCCTATTCACCCCCTCGGAACTGGAAAAGGCGCATTGTTCATTATTCGCCAGAAGCATTCTTCTCGAATTGGTTTCATTCGAATATCTTGATTGAGGCCTAACTTTGAGGGTGAGTTTCACCCCTTAAAACTGTTTTTCCGCCGATAAAAAAAATGCCTTTCTCTTAGATTTCGATGAAGAATAGCATATCCAAAAATAAACAAAATCGGAGGGGGACACCGGAGACGGTTTCCTTGTGAGAAGCGAGCATTTTCGATTGTCCCGCGGATTAGCGTGGCACCATGCACAGAAAATGAGAGCAACATTTTTTGTCTATCTAAACCCTGCGGTACGCAGATAATCCTTTGTTTACATCGGCACGGCTACTTTCGGCGTTTGCTCTCCAACAGGTCACCGTACTCCCGTCTACCACTTCACGACAAGAATTTTTGCGTTCGCTTCGATTCGATAATAATTACAAAGCGGTCAAGTACAAATCGGTATGAAAAAATTTATTGCTAATCATTGACAGATCTACCAAGACGATTTGTTTTTTTTCATGTGAATATTAATAGCAGCGGTAATTCATGGCGAATTAATAAAAGAAGTGTATACCCGTTTATTGTAAAATTAAAGAACTTTGTTCGCTTGCTGCAAAAAAGAAAATGACTATATCAAAAAATGATTTCATTGGGTTGATCATTTTAGTCGTGTTTTGTATTTGTTAGCTGAAACATTTTTTTAAAAATCTTTTGTTGAACTTTTTGCTAGAATTTATGTAGGCAAAACGAAAAACTTTACGAAAACCCTTATAGAATATTATTATTTTCGAACTTAGTAGTCGGAATTAATATTATAATCCCGACCAGCGGTCGAAAAAATATTATCTCAACAGGAAAAATATTCATAGACAATACGGTAAAATTTCTCTGTCCGTCTTTATCAGAATTCCCCAGAGGTTATGCATAATTATGTGGCAGAAATAAATTTTTATTCTGACCATTACGAAGAGCATATAAAAAATACAATCAATTTTTTTTCTTTCGCTAATAATTGCAATTGCTATCAATTTTACGTAACATAAATATGGATGAAAAAGTCACTTACATTTCGCCGGATTTAGCTCTTTTGCTGACGTCAAAGAATCTCCCATCTTTGATGCGCTGGTTGCGTGGAAGATTAATTCTTCCTTCACCAACAGCTGCCATTATATATTAATTGGTAATTCACAGAAAACCCAACGTTGAGGGGCTTCAAAATTCCCGCGAGTAGAGGGCGCACTAAAGGGCGCTGAGAGCGACATCGTCTGAGAAAAAGGAGGCAAGTGGCGCGAACGCGACGTGCCGGCGCACGAGCGAAATCGAAAAGGCGAGTAGGAAAAGGGACGTGATAGCGTGAGCACGTAGGAGCGGAAGGAACGTGTATGTGAGAGAAGGAGAGCGCCTCACCACGCGGTCGGTTGAGGGCTCCGCGCGTAAGAAGTAGTGTGCGTGTATAAATGTAAACAGGCACACTGGGGACTAACCCCATAAATAAATATATTTATTTACAAGTAGCAATATAAAAGAAAGACTCCGGACTATGGTCATTCGCCTACTCCCCCCCCCCTTCCTCGTACAGTCGGTCGGCAACCGGAAGAGACAAGAAACGGAGCGCAAACTCGTCGGAAAACAGAAATAAATTATCGGGCGTGAGTATTTCGTGAGACCTAGTATTTAAAATATAATATTTCAGAAGTGGGATTCGAAGTGAAAAATAAAGTCGTACATGGTCGAAGAAACAGAGTTGGAACGATTGGTGCGGTGCGAGCTCGATAAAATGGGACTCGATCGAACGCTCGGACGAGGAGCGCGCGGACGCGGGTGGCATGTCGATGCAAGGCCGCGAATGTCGCTACCGGGGCGCTCAAGTGAGTTTCGTGAGCGCGCAAGATGGCGGCGCGTTGGCTGCAACGGTCGTCCACGCGGTTTCGTTGGCCATATCGCCATTACAAACGCGTCAGTTTGACGACGACGACGGAGCGCAGGCGCCACGCATTACAGAGGAAGCTGCCGGGCACGCCAGCGAATCAGAGGCGACGAGTGGGTTACGCGGACCCCCTCCCGGTCAATCATCATTTAACGAACAAACGAACGCCGCGTTAGCGGGCGCCTTTCGGAATGTATAAACGTATGGCGACAAGGACGAGCTTTTAGTCCAATTGTTAGCGGGACTAATGGGTAACCAGCAGCATACGACGCGAGCGCCGCCGACGGAGATGCCGTCTGTGCCGATGTACCACGTGATACCCGATCTCTCGCGAAACATTGAGAACTTTAATGGTGAAAATGGCAGTATTTGTGCACGCGAGTGGCTCGAAAATTTAGAATCGATGCATAGGTTACATCGGTGGCCTGGGGATTACCTTTTGGAGGCAGCGCGATTGCATTTGTGTGACGGGGCACGCGACTGGTTTCGTGGACAAGCGCGCGAGTTAACGTCGTGGGATCTTTTCCGTGACGCGTTTCGCGAAACGTTTATCGTGAGTGAGGACTTGTCGGCGCGATGGGTGCGAATGAAAGCGCGTTCCCAGGGTAAAACGGAACCCCTCGTGAGATATTTTCATGCGAAGACCAAATTGTGCGCGGAGTTGAACTTGACGTTTCGGGAAATTAAGGCGAGAGTGTTGGTGGGCCTTTGGTCGAAAGAGCTCGCGAGTGCGGTGATGCCAGCCAGCCAGTATTCCGTGAATGAATTGCTGCACGACCTGGTCTACTACGAGAAGATTTTAGACCAACGACTCGAACGTATCCGTTCGGCGCGCGAGAATCAAAGTGCGAAGCCCCGACATCTGTCGGAACGCGCGCCAGCTACCGCACATTCCGGAGCCGAGAGCAACAGTTTACGACGTTTCAACAGCGGATCTCCAACCGGAGGAAGCGAATCCATGGTGCGAAAATGCTTCAATTGCAGTAAGGAGGGTCACCTCGCACGCGACTGTACCACGCCGAGGCGAGAACTGATCTGCTATAAATGTGGACGGGCAGGGCATATCAGCCGACGTTGCACAGTGGGTGCACCAGCAACGGTACAAACAGTGGGAAAGGTAAGCGACCCAGCGGCTCAAAAATATCTCAAAAACGCTCGTGTAAATGGACGGGAGCTGAACGTGTTCGTGGATCCGGGGAGTTCGGAGTGCACAATCTCCGCAACTAAGGTGCTAGCGGAGCAATTTACGATGCGTATGGCACCGCAAACGTTAAAAGGATTTGGGCCGCCCGAGTACACGGTCACGAGCCCAGGAATCGTGATAGCGACCGTCTCGATTGATGGGGTGGAAATAGCGGATGTCGAATTGAGGGTGGTGCCGGATAACACCCAGCCCGTGGATGCCATCATCGGCCGAACATTTACTGATCACCCGAGTATAAATTATTCTAAAGTAGGCAACGCACTGACTTTCAGCCACGCTGCTGATATACTACCGGCAAGCGAAGTGCGAACAATCCCTAACCCGGAGACGCGTGATGGCATAACGTTGCCGCCACACACCATTAGCTTCATCGGCGTGACAGATACGAGGGACGAGTACACTCTACCAGTTATGAATGTCGACGCGACGGAGCGAAGGATTCACCCCAACGACTTCAGCGTAGTGAGAGGTGAGGTGCAGAGGCTGCCGGTCGTCGAGAAGGTGCTTGCCCAGCGGGAGGCGATACGCATTGAGGATCTGGATGTCGGAGAGGAGCAACCAGAGGAGGTAGTGAGTGAATTGTGTGGCATAATAAACGAATATCGGGACTGCGTGTCTACCAGCCTATATGATTTAGGGTGCGCGAATAACATTGTCATGGACATTCAGGTAAACGATCAGTCGCGACCAGTAGCATGTAAGCCATATCGAGCGAGCGAACGAGAGCGTGAAGAAATACGAGGCATTTTGAAGGCATGCCAGCCCTGTATTACTCGTAAAGAAAAGGGCGGAGAATCCCGTCTCTGCGTAGATTTTCGAAAACTAAATAGTCAGACTAAGCGCGTGCATTTTCCACTTCCGAATATGGATGATCACCTAACGCATATAAGAGATAGTTCACTTTTCATCGTTTTAGATTTGGCGCATGGATACCTTCAAATCCCCTTGAGCAAGGAGGCCCGAGAGAAGACGGCCATTATAATGAAACTGATTGAGAGGCATGCGCGGTTTCACTGATGAAACCGGAGAATTTACGCGCATGGTGTTTGGATTAATGAACGGTCCAGCGTTCTTTTCCAAGGCGATGCACCGGGCTCTCGGACCTCTGCGCGACGAGGTAGTTTTGTATTACCTGGATGATATCCTCATACCAGGAACGGATTGGCCGCAACTGAAGGGTAAATTGAAACTCGTATTAGAAGCGTTGCGAGATGCGGGACTCACAATAAAATTAAGAAAATGCAAATTTTTACATTCCAAAATGTCGTATCTGGGGTATGAGTTGTCGAAGAATGGCATCAAACCAGGGGGGTACAAGGTCGCCGCCATTCGAGATTTTCCTGTGCCGAAAAATGTACGGGAAGTGCGGAGATACTTGGGCCTCACTAGTTATTTTAGGAAATTCGTGCCGCGGTTCGCCCATCTCGCTACACCTTTAACCGAGTTGTTGAAAAAGGGTGCTGAATTTATGTGGGCCGAGCCACAACAGGGTGCGTTCGAAACCTTGCGAGACAAACTTACAGAACCGCCGATTCTACAAACGTTTGATCCTGGAGCGATTACCGAATTGCATACCAATGCGAGTGCTGCAGGTTTAGCGGCCATGCTGTTTCAAAAGGACGCGTCGGGAACATTTAAATTAGTTTACGCGATTAGTAGGCGTACAAGCGAACCGGAGCGGGCCTATCATAGCAGCAAATTGGAGCTCTTAGCAGTAGTTTGGGGTGTTACGCGATTACGCCATATGCTTGCGAATATAGCGTTTACAATGGTTACCGATTGTCACGCCCTTATTTATTTGAGCTCTCAAAGAACGTTGAACCCGCAGATAATAAGATGGAACGATGCCTTAAGCGAATACGATTTTAAAATCGTGCACCGAGCGGAAACGCGACTCGCCCACGTCGATGCACTCAGTCGGGCACCTACGGAGACGTCAGAACCACAAATGGAGACCTCCCAACTGGCCGTCATAAATGAAGAGGATGCAGTTCGGATGTACCAATATTGTGATCCCGAGTTGACAAGAAAGAAGAATATCCTGGAGAAGTCCGAGTCCCAACGAACGCTGGCTGAAAAGGGGCAGGTGACAGGATTGGTGCTGTGTGATGGCGTCCTCTATCGCGAATACGACGGGAGAAGGCTGTATGCCGTGCCACGCCCCATGCGTAAGGGTTTGGTGGTGTGATTTCACGACCTTAAGAGTCACCAGGGCGTCGAACGTGTGGTCGCGCGACTCAAGGAACACTATCAGTTTCCCCGCATGAAGGCGTACGTGCGGCGTCACATTAGGGCCTGCATACAATGTCTCACCACGAAGCCTAAGACGGGTCGGCAAGAAGCGGAGCTGCACCCGATTCCGCCAGGGCGATGTCCCTTCGAGGTGGTACATGTGGATCACCTAGGACCTTTTGTCACGAGCGAACGAGGCAATAAGTATGTATTCGTATTGGTTGACAACCTCACGAAATTCGTCGTTCTACGTGCTGTCCGAAACACTAGTACTCGAAGCATCATACGACACCTCGATGAATTTGTGAATGAGTAGGGCGCGCCCGCCCGTATTGTGTCAGATCGGGGCATGTGTTTTACGTCGGAGACTTTTAGAAATTTCTGCAGACAGCACGGAATCCGACACACGCTGAATTCGCCGAGGCACCCCCAGGCCAACGGGCAGGTGGAACGCCACCTTGCTCGCTGCAATACGGAGTAATCTGCAACAGGAGGACGGCCGAACCTGGGATCGACAGCTTCGGAGCATTCAAAGTGATCTCAACGAGATGCGGAACGCGAGCACCGGAAAAAGCCCGTTTTCTTTGTTATTTGGGTACGTGCCGCGTCGGGGCGAAGGCCCGTTACGTCAGTTGGCTCGGGGTGGAGAGCACGAGCGCCAGGACGCGGAAGCTCAACGTATAGAGGCTCGTCAGCGGATCGAGGTAGCACAGGGCAAAATGAAGAGCCGGTACGATGTCAACAGACGGAAAAACGTCAACCACGAGGTAGGATGCCTTGTATACCTCCGAGCCGCTCCAAAACCGACAGAAGAATCAACCAAACTTCAAGCGAGATTTCGAGGACCATTAGTCATCACCGAAAGGTTGCCGGGAGATACTTACCGAGTATGTGATCTACGGCCTGGCAGAGGTGGGCAACGGTATGCTTCTACCGCGCATGCCTCTCAATTAAAATTGTGGACAGCCGAAGATCCGGAGACGGACGATGAGGATCGTAGCTCGGATGAGGGGTCTGTCGACGTTCCAGGGAACCACGATACTGGTCAAGGTGCGAAGTCGGTCGATATCAGCAGCTGCGCTGACGAGGTTGCTTCATCGAGCGCTCAGAAAGTGAACGCCGCCAACCAAGACACGCGCAACATTGTCCCAGCTACAAATGGACAGCAGGGGACGATCCGGCGATCGAACCGTAGAGCACAACGACCCCGTCGATGGCAGGATTACGAATAGGTCGCCGTATAACGCTCGAGGACGAGCTGATAGAGGATGGCCGAGTGTTGAGAACAGAAAATGCGACGTTGAAGGGTTTCAAAATTCCCGCGAGTAGAGGGCGCACTAAAGGGCGCTGAGAGCGACATCGTCTGAGAAAAAGGAGGGAAGTGGCGCGAACGCGACGTACCGGCGCACGAGCGAAATCGAAAAGGCGAGTAGGAAAAGGGACACGATAGCATGAGCACGTAGGAGCGGAAGGAACGTGTATGTGAGAGAGAGAGAGAGAGAGCGCCTCACCACGCGGTCGGTTGAGGGCTCCGCGCTTAAGAAGTAGTCGGTGTGCGTGTATAAATGTAAACGTTCAGTGCGTAACTGTAATAGCCTTAATATTTAATTATTATTGATTAGTGCGCTGTGGCACACTGGGGACTAACCCCATAAATAAATATATTTATTTACAATTAGCAATATAAAAGGAAGACTCCGGACAATGGTCATTCGCCTACCCCCCCCCCCCCCCCCCCCCCCCCCCCCCCCTTCCTCGTACAGTCGGTCGGCAACCGGAAGAGACAAGAAACGGAGTGCAAACTCGTCGGAAAACAGAAATAAATTTTCGGGCGTGAGTATTTCGTGAGACCTAGTGTTTAAAATATAATATACACTATAATAATTGGTCCGTAGAAAAGTTTTTATAAAGTTTGTTTGTTTTTTGGATTTCGCAATGCACAATCCGAACAATCAAAGCGCACGACGAAAATGACACGACTGCCAAGAAAGCACTGGTACAAACAACTGAAGCTCGCGAAAACAAACGGACCTTCGCGACGTGCGCTTTCTTTTTGCATCATTTTTACGCCAACCAATCATCTTCTCGCTCTATTTGACAGCTCGGCTCTCCCATCGCGTAGATGGTCATTTTCAGCCCGATTGGCTATCGAAAAACGCACGAGTTCTCAAACAAGATTATACCTCTGAAGGATGGTCCCGCATTACGGTGGCTCGCAGCGGTGTACCGCACGCTACGCCTATCTGCTACCGACAATGCTGCACGAGTGCGAGTGAGTGCGAGCATCTTCTCCGTCGTTCCTCGCACTCAACTCAACTTTTGAGATTCGGATGAAATTGACCGAAAAGATGCTCCAACATCAAAATTGTTATAACCTGACATGTTTTAAAAAATCATAGAATACGATTCTAAATTTCGGCACATGCAGGAAATCCAGAACATGTTTTTTTTGCTATCTAACAAATAGAAACCGATAGTAGTAAGGGGGCCACTATGGCGCCCCCCACTCTTATCCCCACTCCTACCCCCACTCCTCGAGGTGCCCGTGGTGGGGGCAGCCCGAGGTGTTGGGTGGTAGGAGTGGGGGGTTATCCGTGCTTCTGCCCCCCTCTCCCCTCGCGGTGCCGATGAGGCAGACCGGGTGGTAGTGGGGGGTGAGAGCGGGACGGTGGTTGGCGCCATAGTGGCCCTCTTTTTTTATTTATTTGGATTTGAAAAAACCGTAATTGAAAATGGGATTTTATTTATTTAAAAATAAAAAAAATAGCACTCACCGCTGTTACCGTTGCTGCTTCTGCCGGGTCGAGGAACACACACACACACACACACACACACACACGCACGCACACACGCACGCACACACACACACACGCACACGCACACACGCTACTCCTCGTCCGCCCACCCCTCTACCTCGTCGTCGTCCTCGATGAAGCCGTCGTCGGGCAACCCCGCGTCGTAAAAAACATCAACGTCCAGCTCCTCGATGAGCATGGACGCGATGTCAATGCCATCGCCGCTGAACATGCGTACGCACGGGCGCGGGGTATTTTCCGCGACGGCGACGACCACGCGGTGCTCGCACAGCTCCGCGAGTGCGTCCGAGGCAAAGGGGATGCTCTCAATATGGGCGAGCCCCGATATCGCGCACTCGATTTGCAGAGCTGCGAGAAATAAACAAAACGGCGCGGGGGTATAAATGCACTCGGGGGCGTAACACGCACTATTTCCCTCATCGGGTAAAAAAATGTGACTATACCCGTCGTCGTCGCACGAGAGAATTTCCCCCCTGAATACGCCTGCACCGTTGCCGGGCATCACCACACACGAGACCCCCGGCCCAATCTCATCAAACGGCAGGATGGATCCCGCGCGCCGTGTCACGTAAAAATCGTACAAGCTTTCTCGAAGCCAGGCTAAAACGACACCCGTATCTACCGTACGGATCAGCACGCTCATGCCGACCACCGCCATAACACGGCACGGGAATGCTCCGGCTGGGAGTTCCGTCACACGCGGAAACATTTTTGCACTTTTTGAAAAAAACGATACGGCACGCGGGTAACAGCACTTCTGGGCTGTTAGAGATCTCGCGAATGACTGAAGGGCCCCGAGACAATCAAAGAGCATCTTTTGCAAATGTTGACAGCTCAGCAATCTTGTCGGAAGACGCCCGACGAGCGCGCGAGGTAACCGATACACGGTTGACTCATCCACCGCTAAGATCCTCGCCGGAGATCGCGAATTGTTGGCTCCACGCGCGCGAGGTAACCGATACTCGTGGTCGCCCCGACGGCGAGCTCGTTCGATGCTGAGCTCATCTTTGGAGCTCGCGCTGACAATTGCGCGAATTTCTTGACCCTGAACCTCGTGTGTGACCACGAGATATTGCAGGATGAATGATAATATTGCCCGATGCACTTCCGAAGGCGCAATAAATTTAAAGAAAGACAGAAATAAAGTGCCCTAGCTGTAGCAGAAGAGAGAGAGAGAGAGAGAGAGAGAGAGAGAGAGAGAGAGAGAGAGAGAGAGAGAGATCTTCTCCTGTAGAGCACTATAAGACAGAGAGAGAGAGAGAGAGAGAAAGAGAGAGAAATTGCTGTTACTTTGGGGCAAAAATTTGTAAGAGCGAGCACAAAATAGATATGGTGTAATAAAATGATAGAGAATATGTACGGAAGTACAAAGCAAAAACTGGAGAAAGAGAGAGAGAGAGAGAGAGAGAGAGAGAGAGAGAGAGAGAGAGAGAGAGAGAGAGAGAGAGAGAATACACTCATAGGCCAAAAAAAAGAGATCTCTTGCTACGCGATCGCAGGCGCGCGCGTCTGTGTTGACCTAAGTGAGAAAGAGGGAGAAGATTGCGCGAGTAGTAGCGGGAGAGAGAGCGCGACGATGGGCGAGAGAGAGGAATAAAGCGCTTGCTCTGTAGTGGGAGAGAGATCTCCTACTAAGGTTGTCGTGCATGTGTGTAATGACGCGCACGACCATGTATATCGGTGCAGTGTGATAACCCGGCGCCCACCCCGAGGGGTATCATACGCTAAAACCACTAGGGCTTCCTCGCTTGGCGTGGCTCCGCCAATGCAGCATCTTTCTTCCTCGCTCTCGTACGTCGCGACTCTTCCAACTCACAGGGAAAGTCCCCCTGCGACGCACTTCCTCAGGCGACTTTTTCTCCACGCGGTGCATCGAAGCACGGCGAGCCGCATTCTCGGGCTCTCCTCTTTGTGTGGATATTCGTAGTTACTATAGTACGCCGACTTCTTCTCCACGCGGTGCCTCGAAGCACGACGAGCCGTATTCTCTGGCTCTCCTCTTTGTGCGGATATTCGTAGCTGCTATCGCACGCTGTGATCTTCGCACACACACTGCCACATACATGCGTATCTCGCGCGTATATGCGGTTTCACATATAGAAAGCACTCGCACAGGTATTTTCTATATATGTATACAAAGTACCTTATAATCGTTCTGTATTTTTTTAAGAGAACGCAGATTTCAGCTTCATAATTTAAATTTTCGCGATTGCGTTTCAAATTTTCATGGTTTTCCCTGATTTTTGATTTTTTATTTGCATTCTTACAATCGATTTTCATTTTTCAGAATTTTCGTTTTGAATTTACTTTTGATTTTGATGATTTCGATTTTCATTTTAATTCAGATTTTGATTACGATTTTAATTTTTATTTTGTTTTCGATTTTAATTTTTATTTCTGTTCTAAATTTTTATTTCTGCTTTCAGTTTTTATTTTAGCTTTCTTTTTTCACTTTGCTTGCGGTTTTGTTTTTATTTTGATTTCAATTTTTATTTCTGATTTTCGATTCGATTTTGATGATTTCAAATTTTGCTTACGATTTTGTTTTTTATTTCGCTTTTAATTTTGAATTTCATTTTTTTTTTCATTCTGATTACTGATTTTGTTTAATTTTTATTTTTATTTTTATTTTTGATCTCGACTTATACTTTAAGTGGAATTGAAAGTTCTTCATAATGAATATAAAGATTTGACGGACGCGCTGCTGATACTCTCCAGCACGGTTTCGCGACAGTCAGCAAAACTGCAACTGCGTGAAATATCGACTTACATGCTCGGGGAGAAATCTCAAGATTTTCAAAAAGAGCATTTCTTCCAAATGCGTAAGGCTGCTAATGCATTAGCGCCTAACAAACGCACATACGCATGGTTCGTAGTATTATGAATCTTTGAAAAAAAATTCAAGCAACTATCAGTTGCTTCAATTTTTATTTTTGATTTTCATGATTGATTTCGATTTTTTATTTTTGATCTCAACCATAATTTTGATGCCGATTTTGAAAAAATAAAATGTTGTAGCATACCTTAAGCGAAAATGAAAGTTCTTTATAATGGATATAAAGATTAGGCGGAGGCGCTGTTGATACTCTCCAGTACGGTTTCGCGACAGTCAGCAAAACTGTAACTGCGCGAAATATCGTCTTACATGCGCCGGGAGAAATCTCAAAATTTTCTCAAAGAGTATCACTTTCAAATGTGTTGAGCTGTTAATGTATTAGTGTTTAACATACACGCATACACATGGCTCAATGTATTATGAACCTTTGAAAAAATTCAAGCAACTATCAGTTGCAAGCCAGTCCGTGGACAATACATTTCTCCGGAGCGATCATGTTTAGCCGTAATATCCGTGTGTGCATTTTAGATCTCTTGCGTTTAGCCAAAATGCGTAATACGCAGCTTCGACGAAGGTGCAATAACAACTGGTGCAACGAATTACGTTATTTGCCGGAAAACTCTCTCTTGAGCCGTCTGAAATATGTGTTATGGTGGACCCCGCTACGCACGATTGTGACACCTTATAATAGAGGCCTGTTCAGAGGATACAGGGTGCTTCTGTGTGCGTTTGCGGAGCTACAGCGCAGAAATATCGAGGATACGCCGGGTGTGCGGAATCTCATAAATGAAATACACGGTAAGTCGTGCCTTAGCCTATGTGTGTGAGGCCCTTTTATGTAAGATATGGTGGTAATACCGAAGTGACTGTAGATTATCGTCAACTATACGATGCATCTTCCGATGAAGAAACTGACCTCATTGAGGCGACACGGGCTGTGGAGGAGGAAGAAGCAACACACGCTCGTATCGATATTCCACATCTGTCTCCCATATCAGATACTGCAGAAGAAGAGTCTCTCCAGGCTATCCTCAGTCCTCCCAATATATTTGAGGATGCCCCTGAACGTAAGAAAATCTGACACCATGGGTATCTGTATTTTGGCTTAACCGATATAACGGTGGTATGACATATTCAGATGCACACACGCCGTGTGAAGATGAGCAGCCGACTACATCTAGCATGTGTAATCCCTCTGAGATTTTTACCGGCAACAACGAGTGTAAGTAGTAATAAACGGATATCATGATACATTTTATATTTATTTTTTTATTTTTTTATTTTTTAATGATAATAAAGTGGAAATATATGTAGATTTGGATCCTCGGCTCAACAATGAGGGTCATGAGGACGATGATCAGGCTGTAAGCGAGAGAGGTAACATTGTGCTAGAGCAATGGGCGCGCGAGCTTACCAACGACGATAACGATCAACAAGCTATCGAGGAATACGATCATCGGGAAAACCAGCTTTGGGAGTATCCTATTGAACTTGATTTGGGCCAACAACAACAGCAGATTGAAAATATCCTCCAGCTCAATGATGCGTGGATAAACCGTCCTTTGGATTCTACCACTGACTCGGGTAAATTACCCTGTTTTACTTAGTATACTTGTTTTCATGTATGTATTTGTGAATTTATTCTTCGAACTCTTGACTAATTTTAAAAACAGAAAGTGAGCGATCATATTTTACGACAGGTTATACATCAGCATCCCTTTTGTTTGATGAAGACCTTTTGTAGACGTCGATGGTTAAAATTAACAATAATATCAGGTACAGCTAGCTAACACTCACTTAATAGATGGTGTTAGCAATTTTAAGCATACTCGCTCATCTTTACAGAGGTACAAGAGGGCGGCGGCCGTAGATGACCGCGCGAGGATAGGAGCGACGAGCCCTTCGACGATGTGCGACCGCCAGGCACACGTATTGAGATCATCGGGGACGCGCGTCGATACTTCAAACGTTTCAAACTCCGCGGTCGAGAAATCACCATGCGTATCTGTCAGCCTCCGTCCGGAAGTCACATATTACAATGGCTGGAAGGAGCATTTCGTGATCTTTTGACGCATATTACAACGTCTTGCGAAGCTAGCGATTATATAGGTATATCATTTGCCTCGAGTAGTTTGCCACACGGTCCCGTATGGCTTTCGTTTCACCCCGTCAGAGATTGCTCGTTCAACGATATTTGGCAATTAATAACTAGTGTTGCACAAAGTGCAGCATCGCTAAATGTTGACGAAACGTGCACAATAAAAGCCAGTATTGTCAAGGGTGTCGAGGGTACAGGTAGAAAATCTCTAACACACGAGAGCGTGAAAAAAAATCTATTCTTACAATTCGGAACAATGATAATTTGTGTCTGCCGCGATCACTAGTGGCGGCGCGCGCCTACGCCGAACGGGGTGAAGTACGATCGGGTAGCTTACACACAAATTGGCAAAGTATGAGGCGTATTAACAGCTCCATGCAGAGGAATGCAGCTCTTGAATTGACGAAAGCCGCGAATGTTACAGTACCGGCGAACGGTTGCGGTGTCCATGGGATTGCTCTCTATCAAGATTATTTAGCGCGAGACGGTGTTGCTATAGTAGTTTACGAGTTTTTAACTCTGGGGCGGGGAGTCGAACCATTGTTCGATGGCACGCAAAAAGTCTTGAACACTTTTGGCACCATTCAGCACACGCTGCATATATTGTATTACGAACGCTCGCATCATTTCCAGCCAATAATAAATTTACGGGGGGCTGTCGGAAGTCGCGATTTTTGCTCCTCATGTAATTCGCAATATCGTAGATTCGGCCACAAATGTTCCAAAAAAAAGTGCCCTCGTTGCCATAACCTTGCCGCCATGCGACCCTGACGTAAATGCTACGATCAGGTGTGGTATGTGCCTTCGCGAATTTTACGGTAAACAATGCTTTGAAAATCATTTGGCTGTTAAGCAATATCGGCGGCGCAAAACAAAGAGCGTTTGTGCCTCTCTCAAGCGATGCCGCGATTGCTTGAAAACACTACGGCCACTGGATAAAAGGAGGAAGCATATTTGTGGTGTGATCTTTTGCAAAACATGTAGAGCAGACAGGCCCAATAATCATATGTGCTTCATGAAGCCCATTCGCGAGGGTAAAGTTACGGGAAAAATACTTTTCATATTTTATGATTTCGAGACTCAGCAATGTGCAAATGTACGCGGTGATACAGATACTTTTATGCACGAACCAAATTTGTGTGTAGCTCATAGAGTTTGCACGTATTGTTGCACGCGTGATTCTATAACCGAGCCATGTGAACATTGCGGCTCTCATGAGTTTATATTTAGTCATCATCCTGTGGGTCAGTTGGTGGAGCTTGCTATGCAACGAGTCAATAATTTCTCGCGTACTATCTGTATTGCTCACAACGCTGGAGGCTTTGACGCACAATTCATTCTGCGCTATTTCATTGAGGAAAAAAAGACTCAGCTACCGCGTATAATTATGAACGGTACAAAGATTATCTCGATGCGTCTTGAAAAACTTGTATTTCTCGACAGTCTAAATTATTTTCACATGCCTCTCAGCGCGTTGCCTAAAGCCTTTGGTCTCACAGACTCTATCACTAAAGGGATTTTCCCTCATTTGTTCAATCGGCCGGAAAATCAAAATTATGTAGGACCACTACCACCTATAGCGTATTATTCCCCCGACACGATGCGTTCTGCAGAGCGCGAAAAATTTTTAGCCTGGTATCGCGAGTCAAAAGACGCCAATTACCAGTTTGACTTTTCGAAGGAGCTTGTAAGCTATTGCACAGACGATGTCACGATATTGCGGCGTGCATGTATGGCTTTTCGCGAAATGTTTATAGCCAGAGGGTGCGTCTGCTCGTTTGACGAGGGCACAACAATAGCGTCAGCCTGTTTTCGCGTCTTTCGTAAAAAGTTTCTAAAAGACAATTCGATCGGTATTATTCCATTGGGTGGTTATAGGTGGGCACACAAGCAATCGAAAAAGGCGATCGCATGGCTCGTTTGGATGGAGCACTCTCTTGGCCACCGCATCATACACGCTGGCCGTTCACGCGAATTTAGATTACCTCAGAATTTGCTAGTCGATGGGTACTACGAAACGGCTGGTGATGCTGCTCATGTGTTACAGTTCCACGGTTGTTATTGGCACGGCTGCCCCAAATGTTACATCCTTAATAGAGATCGTAAGCAGCGCAATGGCTCAACTATGGACGAGTGCCTAGAAAGAACGATAGCCATATCGAATAGAATTCGCTCGAGTGGTTACCAGTTAACGGAAATTTGGGAATGTGAGTGGGATCGTCTTTTGGAGGCAAACTCTGAAATTCAAGAGCTCGTACAGGACCACCCGTTAACAGCAAAAGAACCGTTAAACCCGCGCGACGCTTTCTACGGGGGGCGTACGGAAAATATGGTAACGCTCTATGATGCAAAAGAGGGGGAGCGTATACGCTACGTAGATGTCTGCTCTCTGTATTCGTATATTTGCAAGTTTGGTAAATATCCTGTGGGTCATCCAAAAGTATTTATTGCTGAAGAGTGCTTAGAACTGACGGGTCTCGCTAATGATTTAAAGCACATTGAGGGCTTGGTTAAATGCACTGTATTACCGCCGCGCAATCTTTACCATCCTGTATTGCCTGTGCGTATGCATCAGAGGCTACTGTTCGCTTTATGTCGCACCTGCTGCGAAATTATGAATCAGGAAGAGTGCACTCATGATGATGCTGCCTATCGTGCGTTCGAGGGTACGTGGGTAGTCGATGAATTGCGAAAAGCCGTTTCGTGCGGCTACACAGTACTCGATATAGCCGAAATCTGGCAATACAAAGTAACACAATTCAATCGTGACACACAATCGGGCGGTCTATTTGCCGAGTACATTAACACGTTTTTGAAAATCAAGCAAGAGGCGAGCGGATGACCTGAGAATTGCACGGTAGATGAAGCAGCACAAGAGCGTTATATTGCTAATTTTGAGCAATCCGAGGATGTTCATTTGAATCGCCAAGCAATAGCCAAAAATCCGGGGTTACGTTCGCTCGCTAAACTCTGTCTAAACTCGTTTTGGGGTAAATTTGGTCAGCGCGAAAATCTGCCGCAAACAGTCGTAGTATCGACGCGAAAAAGACTTATGGAATTATTAACCGACCCCGGCTGTGAAATAACCGGTATGCTACCGGTGAACAACGAAACCCTGTATGTAAATTATACTAAAATTGACGAGGCTGTGGTACCCTCGAATATAGCTAATGCCGTAATTGCCGCATACACCACAGCTCAAGCGCGCTTAAAGCTTTATCGTTACTTGGAACGTCTGGATCGACGCGCTCTGTACTGCGATACCGACTCCGTTATTTATGTGACAAGGCATCAGGCTAACGAATACGAGCCTCCAATAGGTCAGCTGTTAGGCGATTTGACAGATGACCTGAGCATTTATGGTGAGAACAGCTACATAAAAAGTTTTATTTCCGGTGGGCCCAAATTTTACGCATTCATAGTACGTGCTTCTGACGGATCGGAGAGCGAAGTTTGCAAAGTTAAGGGTATCACGCTTAATTTCGCAAATAACTCGCTAATAAATTACGAATCTGTACGGTCCTTCATTGTTGGCGACAGAGAAGACCCTATTGTATTGAGCTATGATGCTATTAGGCATACAGAACTCCACCACGTTGTATCACGAACCGAAACAAAATCGTGTAAACCGTCAAGTATTAAACGAAGGCGCAATGGCGAATACGGAACGCTTCCTTACGGCTACCGTCGTTAGAGACTGTAAAATATGTTTCACTTGTAAATAAATATATCTTTATAAAAACGCTGCACCCCCATCGTATTTATTGTTACGTCAGACGGTGGTTTTCCTCATTCACTGCAATGGACACGAGGTGGACGCATCCCTGGACTTCAATGATTTGCGGTCCGACAGGTTGCGGTAAAACGTACTTTGTGAACAAATTTTTAAAGTTCATCACACGTATGAGCAGTGAGCCATTCGAGAGAATAATATTCTATTATTCCGAGTGGCAGGCGGCATATACGGAGTACGGCTCGACTATAGAGTTCCGAGAAGGGTTACCCCAGGCTGCAGATTACGCGAACGATCCACGCGCCAAACTCCTAATTATCGATGATTTAATGCGTGAAGCGTCGAACAACAGTGTTGTCGACCTATTCACCAAAGGTAGCCATCATAAAAATTTGAGTGTTATTTTTATAACGCAAAACTTGTTCCATCAGGGCCACGGCCAGCGCGATATCTCTCTGAATGCAAATTATATAGTTATTTTCAAAAACCCTCGTGACCGTGCCCAAATACAACACTTGGCCCGACAGGTATGCCCAGAAAATCCGCGTTTTCTACAAGAAGTTTATTACGACGCAACTTCGCAGCCGCATGGTTACCTGCTGCTAGACCTGAAGCAGTCGACACCTGATAATTGTCGATTTCGCGCATGTATTTTTCCCAATGACCCTCACCATTTTGTTTACGTGCCACGAAAAAAATTTTAAAGCGGCGACACATCCGGAGAATTGCCAGTCCTACGTCTATAATGACACGCTACGGATCGTCTCTCTGTAAGAAGAGCACGGCGATATTGAACGCCCTCCAGCATCTTAACAAAGATCAGCGTGAGGCTGTTTTGCGGAAAGCAGATCCTCGCATAATACGTTGTATCTGCGAGTGTGCTTTGAACGTTCTTCGTGGTAATATACCTCTTAAAGCAGAACAGAAGAAAAAACTACGCCGCCACGCACCCCTTCTACCACGCTTAGCCTCGAAAAACGGCTGCTGGAAGAGTAAGAAGAGGTTTGTCGTTCAGAGCGGTGGTTTTCTACCCCTACTGCTCGCGCCCATACTAGGTACCGTATTATCGAGCCTAATTGGTGGACGCTGATAATGGAGCATGCCAGAAAAATGGTTTTGGTGCCTGAGGAGAATCTACTGCAGCTCAGTACACACAGACAGCATAATTTCACTAATGATAACGAGAATAGGTCCACGAAACAAGCGGTGAAAACAATTGAAGCGACTCTGAGTAGGCTGGATGTGGAAATGAACGAGATTTTGAAATCTAACGCGTACGAGGATGAGCGGGCAAAGTGGCTGGCGTATCTGAGTGTACTACAGAGGTATCTACATTTTATCGATGGAGAACGAGCACAACAGTATCATGCTCTTATGAAGAAGAAAGAGGATGCTGTGCAATGTCCTACAACCAAAAACCAAAGCTCTACGACACGCATGAATGATTCCATTATCATTGAGAGCGTGCCTTTGAAATTTCGCAATAAAGCGAAACTTTTATTACGACGTTTGCATGACGCGCCTCCGTCAGATTTTTCTTGGGACTCAGCCGGCGTGGTTTCCGCTAATGGGGAGCCAATCAAGGACTCAAATATCATTGATCTCGTGAACGACGCTATGCGTGCGAGAAAGGTGGCCAAGCCAACTGGTCGAAAAGCATTCGCAAAATTTTTGCGGGCCATACAGACGCCTCGAGAGTTTGTGGGAAACGAAGAACTATGGCAAGAGGCGCGAGCCAACTCAACATTACGGTCGCGTAGCGATAGTACCACCGACGAAAATGACGGAATCATCAGTGATGCCGGTCATTCTGAGTTTTACAGCGGTAGTGAGAGCACCAAATCAACTCACAGTGTACAGAAAGGTTCTGGTTGTGGCGGTTGCAAGAGAAGACGAGTGGCCTGGGCCAGTCTTAAACTGCGAGCATGAAAGTACTCGAAAAAGTATACTTTGACCCTTCCCATGAAGCGTCTTTCACAGGCGCTACCAAACTGCTGCGTATAAGTCGTCAAAAAAAGATTTCGCCCGCCAAAACGGTACAGTGGCTTGAAGCTCAGGAAGCTTATACCAAGCACAGACAGGTGAGGCGCCGCTTTCCGCGCCGACACTACAACGTGCGGAACATTGACGATGTCTGGGAAGCTGATCTTGTAGATCTCCGCTCACTTAAAAGTTATAATGATGGATATGCTTATCTTCTCGTGGTCATAGATGTACTCAGCAAATACGCATGGGTCGAGCCCTTGCGCGATAAATCTGCAGCAACGGTGGCTAACGCATTGGCGTACATACTCAAACTGAAGAGCACAAATGGGCGATCGCCCGTTTACCTGCAATCGGACAAGGGTAGAGAATTTACGGGTGCCGCCTTTCAGGCTTTCTTGAAGAAAAAAAATATTCTGTTTCGCACGACGCGTAATCCCGATATTAAAGCCGCTATTGCAGAGCGTTTCAATCGAACGCTAAAAGAAAGAATGTGGCACTATTTCACGTACTCTCACCAGAAACGCTATATAGACGTTTTGAATAATATAGTTTCCGCATATAATCATACGCTGCACAGTGGTATTAGAATGACACCTGTATCTGTGACGTTTCTTACAGCTGCCAAAGCGCGCGATAATCTGATGCGCCGATACAAGCAGCCCAAACAATACCTGCCTCCTAAATACAGAGTGGGCGACATTGTTCGTATCAGTAGTGCGAAGGCTGCCTTCGCTAAAGGGTACGAGAGTGGATGGCGCGAAGAGCTGTTTAAGATACATAGAATATCATTGAGTAGCTGGCCCGTTGTATACATCTTACGTGACCTCAACGACGAGGAAATTGACGGTATTTTTTACGAGGCTGAATTATCGCGAGTTCAAGCGAGCTCAAAAGGCTCCAGAAAAAAACAACCAAGATGAAAGACGAGTTTTATGTTGTTTTACCTAGCAATAGCAGCATGAAGTACTATCCTGATAACAGGACAACACAGTACACGACACACTTGCCGCAGAGCATAAATGTGCAAGGTAAATGGGCCGTTTCTTTGGCAGAGATACACATACCTATGACTATCCTACATGTACCACCTGAAGGTGAAAAAAACTTTGTCAATGTGGTGACGAACATTACGACGCCTGGAGCTAAGGCCGACATCGATTTTAAAGATGAGCGTGCCTGCGTACAGCCTGGAGTATATCGCAGTGTAAGCACCCTACTCGAAACGATTAACGAAATACCGTGTGTGGTGGACCACTTGAAATTCGAATACACGCGTAACGGTTATGTCTCGGTAGAGCGTGTCTGTGTCGAGTGTGAAACTTTGGAGCATGCTTTCCACTTTTCCCCTGTAATTAACAAAATTTTAGGTTTCATCCATTGCACGGGCCTTGTGGTGCAGCACGATGCTCGGTATGTTGCACCGCAGCCGGCTAGTCTCACCAACGGGATACCTAATATGCTCTTTGTTTATACCGATATCTGCGAACCCTACATTACGGGAGATGTACATACCCCCTTGTTACGCGTCGTTCCCTCTGATGCTGATCATAATTATAATTACGGCTCGGTGAAAATCAAAAGTTTTTCGCCACCCCGCTATGTGCCGCTTTACGCACCAGCTTCCAGACAATAGATATTGATATAAGGGATGAGTTTGGGCAGTTGATCCCATTCGAAGGTGGGACACTAACCGTTACACTACAGTTTAAGCGTATAGATTAGCCGTAATTGTAGAGATAGAGAAAATGGCTTACTACGACGAGTATTTTGATACACAGACGGGTGGGGCTAGAACCGGCTGTGGGGGAATTAGTCAGGTATACATAGGATCGTCAAACCAGAGAGGCCATGGTATAGGCAGCTTTCTCGGGGGACTTTTTCGTCGAATTTTGCCTCTCTTAAAACAGGGAGCACGCACTGTCGGTAAAGAGGCTATACGTTCAGGGATTAATGTGGCGGGCGATATAATGGATACAGGAATGCACCCTCGAGAGGCCTTCAAATCGCGCTTGCGTGAATCGGGTATGAATTTGAAGCGGAAGGCTGAAGAAAAACTCAATAGTCTCATGCAGGGTTCCGGATATAGGCCTTCGAAAATTCACAAACTTGTACATTCAGTCAGCGGCTACAGTGGGCGTAGGGTCGACCAGAAAAAGAAGTCTGTAGCGTTGAAAAAAAACGTGCGGGGCGTATTAAAAAGAAGAAGAAGAAAACAGCTGTGAAAAGAACAAGTAGAAAGGTAACAAGTGTCCAGAGGACAAAGAAGAAGAAGAAGCCGTCGCGACCTAGGACAGTGGCCGATATCTTCTCGTAAAGCTATTTTATAAAATGGCATTCTTACATACTCACTCGTGTGAGTGTTTGAAGTCTGAGCTGGAGCTATTTACATTACCACCGACTCAGACTACTATCGAGGGAACGCAATGGCTACACTACAAGCCGATTTCATCTCTAACGGACGATTCACCTATTGAGTTTGTGGTACCTGGGCAGGGTGATGAATACATCGATCTTGCCCATACAATGCTAAGTATGCGCGTTCAAATACGTTTAAACTCTGTAAAGGCCGACCCTGTAGTTACAGTCGGACCTGTTAATAATTTACTTCATTCGATGTTCAATCAAGTGGACGTATTCTTAAATCCGAAACTTGTGTCACCTCCCAATAATGCTTATGCCTATAGAGCCTACATTGAAACATTATTGAATTATGGCCAGGGTGCAAAAACTTCGCATCTCACAACCTGCCTATGGTACAGCGATTCAGCCGGTAAAATGGACGATATAAGCGATACAAACATAGGCCTTGCTAATCGTCGTGCGCTTCTAAATTCCCGCGGAGAGGTTGATCTGCTCGGCCATCTACACTGTGATATCTTTAATCAAGAGAGATTTCTGATAAACGGCGTTGAGATGCGTCTACGTCTTGTGCGTACGAGTGATGCATTCTGCCTTATGACAGCGTCAAAAGATTACAGTATTCACATTACTGAAGCGTCACTCCTTGTACGCCGTGCAAAAATAGCCCCAGGTATACTATTAGCTCATGCAAGAGCATTGTCCAAAGCGACAGCGAAATATCCACTGACACGCGTAGAGGTTAAAACCATCTCTATGCATGCCGGTGTACACGGTGATACTTTGGACAACGTTATACTTGGTCAGCTACCGAAACGTGTAATCATCGGTTTTGTCGATAATAAAGCGTTCAACGGTAATCGAGCATTGAATCCATTTAACTTTCAGAATTATAAAATTAATTATCTTGCTTTGTACGCCGATGGTATACAGATACCGTCAAAGGCTCTCCAGCCTAACTTCACCGACACGTCCCTATACGTGGACTCATATCATACGCTATTTTCCGGTACACTTCCTTAATCAAGGGAACTCAATCTCGCGCACGACATATCCCCGGGGATATTGTCTTTTTGCGTTTGATCTTACGCCTGATCTTTCAGCAAACAGTAGCAGTCATTGGAATTTGGTAAAGCACGGCAGCGTCAGGATAGAAGTACGATTCGACGAAGCGCTAACCTCAACAGTTAATTGTGTCGTGTATGCAGAATATGATAACGTGCAGGAAATTGATGGATCACGACAAGTCATTGTAGACTTCAGTGGTTGAGTAGCGCGGCGGTCTTCAGTCCACATTAAGCATTTAAAGGCTAAGCGGCATCATGAATATCGTAATTGACATACAAGGCCTAAGGGATAAATACAATAATTTTGTGCCCAAAGAAGTGGCTGTCGTCTCAATCGATTCATCGTTCTCCGACCAATGGATCGTTGCACCGCCTCATCCGTATAGACAATTACCGCTGGATGTGAAAAGATCGAACACATGGGTCACGCGTAATCACCACGGAATAATATGGTTCGATGGTTATACGCCACTACGTACAATTGAACAAATATTGAGGTCAATTGCAGCCGAATCTAGACGGATATTTGTACGGGGTGCCGATAAATCATCCTACCTGGCGCACCTCACAGGCTGTTACATTATAAATTTGGAAGACGACGAGGACGATACTTCATTTCAACACCTCCCAGGAGCCGGTACACGTTGCTCGTACCACTCAGTGATACGCAAAAACCATACGTATAAATGTGCTCTGAATAATGTGACGAAAATCAAAGCATGCCTCTGTCATAGCGAGCATTACGATTCCTTATGGGAATATAGGACTACTGCTGGCGTGTCGCCTGGCTTGACCGATCACGGCGAAGAAGAACAAACAACCCCTTGTTATGAACAGTCTTCAGATTCTGGCCTCTCTCCGTGATATACAGAACCACTCCGTGGGCGTATACCCTGCAGACCGTATACCAAAGATCTGGACAAAACCAACGGCTATTGTTGCGAATACCGATGGACACAAGCAACCGGGAGCCCATTGGGTCGCCATGTACGTCGATCGAGCTGGACACGGATGGTACTTCGACAGCTACGGATTGCCCCCAATTGTCCCACAGCATCTCATGCGACTCCGTAGAAACTGTAAACTCTTCCGGTACAGCACTAATCAACTTCAAGCTCCGGATTCGCAATGCTGCGGACATTATTGCATTATGTTTCTTCATTATATGTGTACTGGCTTCGGCACGCATAAGTTTAGAAGTGTGTTTTCAAATGATTTATCACGCAACGACAAAATAGTTAACGGCTATTACAATGCTTTCGTCAATAAGAACAGTAAATATAATAATGAGGGTACTGCCGTCAATAGCGACGGTGGTAGCAGTGGCAGAACCAGTGGCCGTAATAATTGCAACTCTTTCAATCATAAAAGTTTGCACTGTGTACAAGGTTGCTGTTCCCGTACTCGCCAATTGTAATTCACCATAATACTTCGATAAATAAATACCGGTAATATTCTGTCTATTTATTCTTGTCATTTAATCATTTCATCGGATTGCTTTAGCGGCATTGGAGAGGCTTGCGATCATGCACGTGCCGCTACGTCAGCAGGTTTTGCAAATAACACTCGATTTGGCGTGCGCTACTCACACCACCCATGGGTGGCGGTGGTAGGGATAGAGGTAGTAGTGGGGGAGTGGCGATAATGGGGAGAGGGGATTAGTACGGGGCCATACATCTTGGTGGTCAGATGTTAATTGTTACCGAGCCGTGGCAGAGGTAAATGCAACGAAGAAAAATACGCGAATTGCGAGCCCGTATAGAACTTTTCTCGCAGAACATTGCAATTCTTAAAACTCTCATACAAGGGAGAAGCGCTCTAAATATTTTAACACGAGAAATCACGAAACTCAAAATCAACGATGGATTTCTCGCGAATCAACAAGATCGGAAAGATGGCTGCCTTCTTGCCGACGAAGAAGGTGTCGGAACTTTCGCTAAAAACGGACTATAAAGTTTCCGATATACGCCTGGTGAAAACGCGGTTCGGCTCACGCATTATCGTAGAAGTGAATAAGGAGTTTATTTGCTTTCTACCCGCGAGATTTTTGAAAATACTCGAGGAAGACGAAACGCTGTTCAAGCAAATGATAGCAGCGGCTCACGAAAATAATCTCCTCATGGAATACCTTGGCTCCGAATACAATAACATGGAGTTCAAACCGGCTGTTAAATAATAACGCCAGTCTGCGAGAAGAAGTCATGGCGTCCGAGCAGCCGTCTTCCCAGCTCTCCCGACCAAGTAAACGTGCCTATAAACTACGACCATTGCTGCTGCAATCATTTTACAGTCTGAATAGCCAATTGACGAAAAGCGTGTGGCTAGGCATAGATATTGATGATGCTGGTCAATTGCAACCCATTATTCGCTTCATGTGCGATACCAACGGCTGGGCAACCCTAAATACATCATCATGGCGGACTTTTCAAAAATATCTCACAACCAGCATTGCTGCATACTTCAACGAAGAAGAAGAAGAAAATATTACGAATAATAATATCCCTACTATTCATACTGTTGTGGCCTGCGATGACTACATTCTGGAATACGGTGAATATTCCGAACAACCCGTCGTAACTATTCAAAATTTCAATGAGTACGGGGTACACGCTGTACATCGCGCGGAGCCATTCTTCACCTTCGTAAAAGATGACTTCATCGAGCTGAAATTATTGGAGAATCGCATAAACGATTACACAGCGTGGCTTCACCGTGTTACTGCCGATGTGGCAAAATGTAAGGACGCGCTTGTCGCTGCAATTGCATCAGAAATTTTCAACACAACGGCGCGACGTTTACGGCGCCGGATTCTCAAGAAGCATACCAAAATTCGGGAGACTGTCCAACGTTCATTAGCCACAGTGACCAGCGAGCTCTCATCGCACGCCAGAACAATCGTCACCGATAATCTCCTAAATCATCAATTGAAACGTATAATCGCAAGCGATATAATGTACATTTGTAAATAAACCTGTATGTATCTGTAAAATAAAAAATAAAAATAAAAGCGGGCCACTATGGCGCCAACCACCGTCCCGCTCTCACCCCCCACTACCACCCGGTCTGCCTCATAGGCACCGCGTGGGGAGAGGGGGTCAGAAGCACGGATAACCCCCACTCCTACCACCCAACACCTCGGGCTGCCCCCACCACGGGCACCTCGAGGAGTGGGGATAAGAGTGGGGGGCGCCATAGTGGCCCCCTTACTACTACCGATCTTCTTGTCTTTTCTTTCGAATATGCCGCAAAATATGCGTCCAATCAAATTGAAGTATGCTCATCGATTTTTTCTCCAGGGTATTTCCTACATAATTAGCAATGAAAAAAGAGAAGGCCATTTTTTCCAATCGAAATAAAACATGCAATTTGCAGCGCAACTCAACGAAATTATCAAGAAAGGTAGCTGTCGGAGTGCTTGAGGTGTGTGCCTAAATTAAATCACCGATTTCAAAATAGGGTTTGTTGCAAAATTCAAAAGATGAAAATACGCTCACATAGACATCCCGCTGAGGTCCGGATATCGTTAGCGGAGAAAAATCAGACGCCAGGCATTGTTACTCTAAAAAATAAGCGTGTTGTCCGTGTGTTGAAACAACACAGAATACTCCTACTACGTGTGTAAGAACCAGTTAATGTGTTGCAACAATATATTTTACTTCTTTCACCGTATTGCGACAATAGACGATAGTTCATTGTCCGCAACGACGCACTTTTAACACGGTTTATACAACACACAAAAAATGAATGCATTTTCTTCAGATTAACCCACTTAGCGTTGATATACGTGACGCAAGTAACACATTGCATCGCGCAAAAGCGTCGTAAAACAATTCACTCGCATATGTGTACCGCGAACAACAGGATTGCAAGTGCATTGATATGACAATATGGTGATCATTGACCTCAGTATCGTGATGGATGAACGATGCGACTGACGTTTCCAGGTATGAGGTATGCTACTTTAAAAATAAAGCACGCGAGTTTTTAATCCGCCACGTTATTTGTCCGGTGGTACCCCTCTTCAGCACAAGTTGTCTTTTGTATACAAATTTTTTCTTTCGTACCAATTTTCTACTCAATACAAATTTTCTATTTCGAACAAATATTTTCTTCTAAACAAATGGTCTCTTCGGTACGAATTCTCTCTGCAGTACCAAAGCAAGGACCAAATTTTCTCTTGGCTACAAATTTGGTCCTTGGTACAAATTTCCTCTTCACTACAAATCTGATCCTTGATACAAATTTTCTCTTCGCTACAAATTTGGTCTTTGGAACAAATTTTCCCTTCGCTACAAATTTGGTCCTTGATACAAAATTTCTCTTCGCTACAAATTTGGTCCTTGGTACAAATTTTCTCTTCGCTACAAATCTGGTCCTTGGTACAAATTTTCTCTTCGCTACAAATCTGGTCCTTGGTACATATTTTCTCTTCGCTACAAATTTGGTTCTTGGTACAAAATTTTGCCTTCGATACAAATTTTGTATTCTGTACAAATATTATACCGAACAGAAAATTGGTCTGAAAAGAAAATTCGAATTGATGAAAAAATTTGTACTGTGAAAGAATTTGTATTGAAGATAAAATTTGTATGGAAGAGAAAACCAAAGGAAAAATGTTCAAAGCAAAGAATTTGAATCGCAGAAAGAATCTGTACCGAAGGGAAAAGCAAAGGGAACATTTATATCTGTTGATAAATGTAATTTTGCCCTTAAAATTGGTAGTACTGCGCTACACGCATACGCGAAACCCATTTACGAGGAACGAACTTCTACTTTACTTCACTTCCGTTCTGGTGCTCAGAGCAAATGGCGACAAGAAAGAAAATAAAGACTTAAAACGTGCTCCATAAAATCTAAAGATAATAAAGACATCGTGATAAGTGTTGTTCGTCCAGAAAAACATTCGAAAGACATTAACCATAGTGAAACCGTATTTCTAATCATTTCTTTATTCATACAATAAATAAACATTTATTTCTCATATTATATCTCACAACCACGTGTGTCGCTCGTTTATTTCTGTACCCGCTTCGTGTTCCAACAGGTTATGGGCCCAGGTACATGAGTGGTTTTTAGGAAGTGAGTGAGAAAGACACGAAAACACAAACTAAAAAAATGTTTTAAGTGGCTGTGGTTATTAAAAAAAAATCATAATGCGTGGTCGAATAAATGAAGACCTCAGTTCAGTAGAGAGGTTATGTGACCCCGATATATATCAGGTATGGAAATTTCAGTTAAAAATAATCTTTTGTGCACACCGACTAAGTGATCATATAGAAACTGAACCAGAGGAAGCACAAAAAACGCCAGATTGGAAAAAGAAAGATGCACAAGCAAAAAAATGATTATAATGACAATCGAAAAAAAAACCGTTGGTTCACGTAATAAACTGCGAAACAGCCTACAGCATGTGGGAAAAACTTAAATCAATATTTGAAAGAGACAAAGAAAAATTAAAGTGTAATATGCTACAAGAATTCTTCGCGTGATCGTTCGAAAAAAGTGGAGATATGGCTACACATGTGAGTCACCTCTTGAATCTCAGTCACAAAATAAAATCACTTGGTGCTGACATTGATGACAGTATGCTAATGTCAAAAATCTTAGCTACTCTGCCAGACAGATTCAAACATTTCAGCACAGGCTGGGATTTAACCTCGGCAGAAGAAAAAACGCTTGAAAATCTTACAGCGAGACTCCTGTCAGAAGAGTCGATGAATAACTCTAGAAAAAATGGAATGGAAAAGCCAGTAGCGTTTAAAAGTAATATAAAGTGCTGGAAATTTTACAAAAGAGAACACGTTTTACAAAAGAGACTGTAAAACAAAAAAAGACAATGGAGGAAACAAATGTTTCAGCTGCGGCAAGCCAGGTCACTTCGCCGCAGATTGTCGAAATAAGAGAGAAAGCTCCAACAAATTCTGCAATATCTGTAAAAAAACAAATCATATTAAGAAAAATTGTTTTTTAGGAACAAAAGTAATAAATCCTCTAATCAAAAGGTAGCATTCCTGACCCAAACCAGCGCAGAGGATAGGGACACCTGGGTCGTTGACTCCGGCGCGACAGCACACATAACGGGAAGTACAAAAAATATCAACAGTCTACGCAGGATTGAATCTCAAGTGGGACTAGCGAAATCGAATGAGACAATGAAAGGAGAAGGAGTAGGAAAAATGGAGTACAAAGAATTCTCATTAAACGAAGTAATGGTAATTCCTGATCTGACGGCCAGTCTACTGTCGGTCAACGCCATCACACAGAACGGGGAAGTAACATTCACAAACGACAAGATAAAAATTATTTACTATAATGAGATACTGTTACAAGGAAAAAACATGGAAAATGGGCTCTATACAGTTAAACTCCAAGCAGAACATAAAAACAACACGTTTATGGCGGAAAAAGGCACAGAGGACGTCGAAATCTGGCACAAAAGGCTAGGTCATCTCAACAAACAAGGAATAAAAAAGCTGCTGCAAATCTCAACTGGAATGAATCTAAAAAAAAACAGAGATCGACTCGTGTGGAAAGGCATGCTCGACCTGCATGACTGCGAAACAAACTAGGACAAGTTTCGGTAAGACGAGAGAAAAATCAAACCGGCTATTGGAAGTAATACACACCGAATTGTGTGGACCGATTGATTCAGTTACATGGGACGGTAAACATTATTTTCTGACTTTTCCAGATGATTACTCAAATTTCCTGATGATCTACCTGCTGAGACACAAAAGCGAAGTCCCAGATGCAATCACAGAATTTGTCGAAAAAGCCGACAGACAACACAACACCAAAGTTCACAAAATCAGGTGTGACAATGGAAGAGAGTATTCTAACGAAGTCATCGAAGAATGGAGCAAGAAAAAAGGAATAACGATGGACTACTCAACTCCGTACACACCTCAGTTGAACGGAAAAGCAGAGCGAATAAATAGAATAATGAATAAAGCAAGAGCCATGATCTTCGAATCAAAACAATCAAGGAATTGTGGGGAGAAGCTGTCTACACGGCCGCATACCTGCACAATAGATCGCCTACTAAAAACCTAGAGGTAACGCTACTAGAAAAATGGAGTAATAAGAAACCAGATCTCAGTCGTGTAAAAATCTTTGGCTGTAAAGCATTCGCAAAAATCCTGAGTCCTCTAAAAAAACTGGATAAAAGAAGCAGAATGTTAGAAGTCATTGGCTAATCGTCAAACGGATACAGACTATGGGACAAAACCAAAAGAAAAACAATAAACGCGAGAGACGTAAAATTTGACGAAAGCCACCGTGACTACAAAAACGAAAAACCGGCAACACAAACCCAGTCTACGATGAAGAAGAAACACACGAAGACGAAGTAGAAACAGACGAAGATGAAGAAGAAACAGACGAAGAGGAAGAAGAAACAGAAGAAGACAGAGAAACGGAAAACGAAGATAGCCAAAACGACACTGTCTACGAATAAGCTTAGACAGAACCAAAAACATCACAAGAAGAAAAAGAAGAAGAAAATTTAGCAGATCAACCCAAAAGATCCCAAAGACCGAGGAAAGTACCAAAAAGATACGAAGATTACGTCATGCTCACCTACATGCAATTCATTGAAGGTCCAGACAGAAACAAATGGAAAGATGCTATAAAGAAAGAAAAAGAATCGCTGAAAAAAAATCAAACATGGACTACATTAACAAGAAACACAATCGGAAAAGTGAATCCACTATCAAGCCGATGGGTATTTAAAATCAAAGACGACGGAAAATACAAAACGAGACTCGTGATAAGTGGATGCGAACAAAGAATAGGCATCAACTATGAGGAGACGTTCAGTCCAGTGGTAAATGCAATTAGTAAAGCACAAATGCAATTAGATGTATGTTTGCTCTTGCAGCAAACAAAAATAAAACAATCGTCACTCTGGACATTAAAACAGCGTTTCTATACGGAAATTTGAACGAAAACATTTACATCTACTCTCCTGATGGATACAATTACAAAAACAAATTGTGCAAACTAAATAAAGCTATCTATGGGCTAAAACAGGCTCTTCTCCAATGGCACGAACGATTCGCAGAATACGTGAAGAAACTAGGATTCAAGAGACTCATTACTGAACAGTATATATTTAAAAAAGAAAACAGCGATCTACTTCTGGCAATGTACGTCGACAACGGACTGATAATCGGAGAAAACATACAGGAAATCGACGAGTTACGAGAAATCCAAAAACATTCGTGGGACTGGAAATAGGCCAAACTCAGTCAACAATAAAACTGAAACAGGAACTCTACACGGAAAAAATCTTTAAAAACTTTGGAATGGACGAGTCAAAACCTGTAGCCACCCCAGCAACAAAAGAAGACTACACACCAGAAAGCACAATCGACATCACATATCCATTCAAAGAAGCAATAGGAAGCATATTATACCTCAGTACAAAAACAAGGCCGGATTTGAGTTACGCTATAAATATACAAAGCGGATACACGGATAAACCATCGAGCCTAAACATAACAGCAGTGAAGCGAATTTTTCGATATCTCAACGGCTCAAGAGAAGCGGGAATTGAGTATACAAATCGAGAATAAGGAGAACTACTCGCCTTCTGTGATTCTGATTATGCAGAAAATATAGAGACAAGAAAAAGCCAGACTGGATTCGTAATATTCTACAACGGTGGACCAATAGCGTGGTGCTCCAGGAAACAGGAAACACTGGCCACATCAAGCACTGAAGCAGAATATATCGCAGCCGCCGAATGCTGCAAGGAAATTCAAAATCTGAAAAGCCTACTAAAAGAAATGACCGGACAAGAAATAAAAACGACACTGTTCGTGGACAACAAAAGCTCCATATGTCTGATCAAAAACGGAATTACAAAACGGAGATCGAAACATATCGATGTAAGATACCACTACGTTCACGAGATGGTGACAACAGCAGTCGTAAACATCGAGTATCGATCTACTGAGTTCCAAACAGCGGACATCTTTACGAAACCACTCGAACGGATAAAATTCGAAAAATTTAAGAACGAACTTTTGAACTAAATTCAATTCAGATAACAACATCTTATCATAACACAATCGACATGAAAAAAAGGGAAAAAGGCAAAATTAAGAGGAAGTGTTGATAAATGTAATTTTGCCTTTAAGATTGGTAGTACTGCGCTACACGCATGCACGAAACCCATTTACGAGGACCGAACTTCTACTCTACTTCACTTCCGTTCTTGTAGATCAAGATAATAGCCAAGGATTCCGACACATTCAGGAAAATCATACACATCCTCAACGGTGAGAAGGCTGCGTATCACACATACCAATCAAAGGAAAATCGTGCATACCGAGTGGTCATAAGATCTCTGCACCCAACAACTCCCATCGATGAAATAAAAAGTGCCATCGAAGAATTGGGGCACCAAGTGCGTAATATCATAAACGTCAGACACGGGAAAACAAAAAAGCCGTTGCCTCTCTTCTTTGTGGACCTGGAGCCTAAACCCAACAACAAAGATATGTATGCCATCGATGTGCTCCTTAACGCCAAAATCGAAATTGAACCACCGAGGAAAAAGTCCACGATAGCCCAATGTACCAGGTGTCAGCGCTATGGTCACACTGCCGCAGAGAATTTCGGTGCGTCAAATGCGGAGGCGAGCACAACACATCATCGTGCGAAAAATCAAGCGACCTACCAGCCAAGTGCGTGCTCTGTGAGGGCGATCACCCTGCGAGTTACAAAGGCTGCCGCGTATACCAGAGTATATTGGAGAAAAGGAACTCGAGCGCGCAAAAACCACACTGGCTTCGATCTCGGCCAAGGCAGGACGTACAAAGGACAGACGAACAGCATAACCAGCAATCGACTAGCGAGCGAATCGGGGAAACCCGGCCAACCCGTAGTTATGCACAGGTCACAGGCGCAAGACCAGGTAACAACGAAAACGTTTCCAATGATAATTCGACAATTATTAACATTCTCGAGAAGTCATTCAATGAATTTAGATTCGCGCTAACGCAACAAAATGAGTTGCTCAAAACAATGTTAAACCTGCTAACAGCAGTACTAACGAAGTTTGCCGACAAATAGCTTCGCCTTATACAAAATAGTACTATGGAATGCTAATGGGCTGGCCCAACATCGACAGGAACTAGCAGTATTTTTGCAGACAAACGAAGCCGACGTCATACCGATCGCGGAGAGTAATTTTACAGACAAAAGTCACCTGAAAATACATGGCTACAATGTCTATAGCATTGAGCACCCGGATGGTACGGCGCATGGAGGAACAGCCATACTAATAAAAAAAAACCATTAAACATCACGAGTTACGCCCACTTGATAAGGATTACCTCCAGGCGACAAAAATTGTCGTCGAAGATAAGAAAATTGGTCCTACAGTTCTCGCAGCGGTATACTGTCCACCGAGACATAGTATTAAAAAAAGTAAATTCAAAGAATTTTTGCAGAGCCTGGGACCACGATTTATCGCAGGGGGTGATTACAACGCAAAGCATCAAGTGTGGGGATCAAAGTTAACAACAACCAGGGGCCGCGAACTACTGAAAACAACGGCAGATTGCAACTTCACCCATCTATCTCCAAACCAACCAACATACTGGCCAACCAATAGAAGCAAAATTCCGGACCTACTGGACTTCTTTATAGCCAAGGGAATCGCGAGTATATATACGAGAGTAGAAACAGGCCTGGATTTATTGTCGGACCATACACCTGTAACACTAACCCTAAGTAGCGAAGTCTTAACTAAAGAGAAATGTTTATCATTATACAGTAGGAAAACGGATTGGTCGGCCTTCAAGGAAATAATAAGCAAAAATGTGGACTTAAAAATGCCCCTAAAAAATGAACCAAATATAGACGACGCTACTGAGGAGTTTACGCGGCTAATCCAGAGAGCAGCCTGGGACTCTACTCCAACAACAACAGAAAGCCACGACGCTGTAATGTTTCCAGATGAAATCCGAAGAAAAATAGCGACAAAACGACGAGCTAGGAGGCAGTGGCAGCTGAGCAGAAACATTATCGACAAAAGAAGGTTCAACAGAGAAACTCGAGAGCTAAAAAAATTAATTCTGCATTACAACAATAGCAGCTTCGAAACGTACCTGTCCCATCTAACCAACACGGCAGCCACGGAATACTCCCTATGGAAAGCGACCAAAAAAAATCAACACTATGCAAAATTACAATCCTCCAATAAGAAAATCGGACGGAGAGTGGGCACAGAGCGATTCTGAAAAAGCGGTAACGTTCGCGGAACATTTGGAAAGGGTGTTTACACCAAACCAGTCGCAGCAAAATATCTTAGAAGTTGAAGAATTCCTCGACAGTCCACTGCCAATGGAAATGCCGATCAAGTCCATCTCACCGGCAGAAATAAATTACATAATCAATAAGGAATTGAACCCAAAGAAAGCCCCTGGTTACGACCTTATAACTGGATTTATACTCAAGAAGCTGCCCACAAAAGGCGTCGTGTTTCTCACGAGGCTGTTCAATGCGATCCTCAGAACAGCGTACATATCCAGCCAATGGAAAGTCGCGCAGATTATTATGATACCAAAACCGGGTAAACCGCCAAATGACGTCTCCTCGTACAGGTGCTAGGCCCAGTGTTGTACACGCTGTTTACGGCCGATCTGCCGGTGCGACGCAACACAGTCGTGGCTACGTTTGCCGACGATACGGCAATCATGGTTACGCACAGGAACGAGGTCACAGCATCAAAGAAGCTCCAAAAAGGACTCAACGACGTGCAATCATGGCTAGACAAATGGAGACTCCAAGCCAGTGCGACTAAATCGGTGCATATCACATTCACCATGAGGAAAAAGGAGTGTCCGACGGTCACGCTGAATGGTCATCCTCTTCCAAGAGTCAGCGAAGTAAAGTACCTTGGTTTGCACTTTGACAGAAGGCTCACGTGGGCTAATCACATTCGGAAAAAAAGAAAGGAATTGGACATAAGATTCCGGAAAATGTACTGGCTCCTGGGCAGGAGGTCAAAACTATCGCTCTGGAATAAAGTTGCGGTATACAAAGCAGTTTTGAGGCCAATTTGCACATATGGCATACAGCTGTGGGGAACCGCAAGCAACTCCAACATCGAGATCCTACAGAGATTTCAGTCGAAAGCCCTCAGAACGATCGCCAACGCACCCTGGTACGTCACAAACGCTAATCTCCATAAAGACCTCGAGATCGAAACTGCGAAGGCCGCAGCTTTAAACTTATCCACGACCTACGAACAGAGGCTGACGAGCCATCCAAATGAGCTAGCGCAAAACCTCCTCAACAGAGAAAATATCATCCGAAGGCTCAAAAAGTTTAAACCGATGGACCTACGACGGAGATTCCACTCTGCATAAACACGCATTGCATTAGCAGCCTAATTTTAAATGTAAAAGTGCACGAGTGCATGTAACTTGTATATACGAATGAATGAACGTATGTATGAATGTAAGTATGAACGTATGAATGTATGGTATGTTTAAAAACAAAAAGCGAAAAATAGAGTGGAGTAAATTCATGGATGTACCCTCTAAACGAAAAGAAAAGAAAATATCAGGAAAACTATTTAATGCCATAACAATGGCAGCTTATAGTTGGAGACTGGAAAAGATATAATAAAAAAAAAAAAAAAAAACTTCCGTTCTGGTGCTCGGCGGAAATGGCGACACGAAAGAAAATAAAGACTTAAAACGTGCTCCATAAAATCTAAAGATAATAAAGACATCGTGATAAGTGTTGTTCGTCCAGAAAAACATTCGAAAGACATTAAGCATAGTGAAACCGTATTTCTAATCATTTCTTTATTCATACAATAAATAAACATTTATTTCTCATATTATATCTCACAACCACGTGTGTCGCTCGTTTATTTCTGTACCCGCCTCGTGTTCCAACAATACCGAAGAGAGAATTTGTATCGTAGAGAAAATCTGTACCTAAGAGAAAATTTGCACCAAAGAAAAATTTGTGCCAGAGAGAAAATTTGCAGCGAAGAGAAAATTTGTACCGAAGAGCAAATTTGTTCCGAAGAAATAATTTGTACCGAGGCGAAAATTTGTACCGAATAGAAAATTTGTACAGAACATAATTTATGCTGAAGAAGAGTAACGCTATACAAATAACATGGCACAATAAAAGCTTGTGAGGTTTACTTTCAGTGTAGCATAATTCACACATGAAAACTTCTGTCGCACATTCAACCATCATGTGCTAAGGCCAATGATCGATATATTGTTTTACGAAGCTTTTGTGCAATGAAAATGTGTTGCTTGCGTTGTGTGAACTTACGCTGAAGGCGTTGATCTGGAAAAAAATGCCCGAATTTGACACATTTTGTGTATGTTACATAAAGTATGTTCCCTGGCAACATGTTAAAAGCATGTCGCTGCCAAGCATGGCAGCGACATGCTTTTGTGTGCAACGATACACGTCGTTTGCAACGACGTGTATCGTTGCAGCGCGATAAAATAAGAAAAACATATTATTTCAATATATTAACTAGGTCCTACACACAGAGTAGGCGTGCTACGTGTGGCTTTAACACTCGGACAATACGCTTATTTTTCATAGTGTTGGCCCAACCTTATTCGTCCAGCATAGAGTATTCCATATATAATACTTTAATTATTGAATATACACTACCGGCGAAAAGTTTCCGGACAAAGTTTAAAAGAGTGCCGGAACGGTGTTCTATGCCATTTCGCCGGTAGTTGACCTAGGCCAATTTAATAAACGGCATTTTAAAGAGGAGTTATTTACCTTCATTTTGTTTTTTTTTTTCAAAAATTTTTACGGTTTTTTCTACAATTAGCACCCGGTTTTGAATACAACCATTTTTCGTCGTTTTTTTTGTTCCTTTTTAAGTGGACCCCGTTTTCAGTAAAATAAAAATGATGCATTTCTTTGACCAAAATCATAAAGGGGAAAGCCTAAGCTTCAATTTCGTTTTTTTAAATTTTCTACGATTTTTTTTCCAAAAATATTTCGTTTTTTTGTGAAAAAATAGATAATTTTAAAATTGCTCCGGAGTACGAAAACGATGAGATTTACAACAAAACCTCAAAACAGCAAAAAAGTTGCATTGCTTCTTGTGAGTTTACGAGAATTTTTTCAGATTTTTTTTTCCATCTATTTCCGGTCAAAGGTCGATTGATCTGAATACCATAACAATAATATACTTAAATTTTTTACTTACATATTAAACTTTGGTCTCGTTAAAGTTTAATATGTAAGTAAAAAATTTAACTATATTATTGTTATGGTATTCAGATCAATCGAGCTTTGACCGGAAATACAAGAAAAAAAAAAATTTCGAAAAAAAATCTGAAAAAATTCTCGTGAACTCACAAGGAGCAATGCAACTTTTTTGCTGTCTTGAGGTTTTCTTGTAAATCTCATCGTTTTCGTACTCCGGAGCAATTTTCAAATTATCTATTTTTTTACAAAAAACGAAATATTTTTGGAACAAAAAATCGTAGAAATTTAAAAAAAAAACGAAATTGAAGCTTAGGCTTCCCCCTTTATGATTTTGGTCGAAGAAATGGGTGAATTTTTTTTTTACTGCAAAGAGGGTCCACTCAAAAAGGAACAAAAAAATGACGAAAAATTGTCGTTTTCAAAACCGGGTGCTAATTGTAAAAAAAATCGTAAAAATTTTTGAAAAAAGCCAAAATGAAGGTAAATCCCTCCTCTTTAAAATGCCGTTTATTAAATTGGCCTACGTCAACTACCGGTGAAATGGCATAGAAAACCGTTCCGGCACTCTTTTAAACTTTTGTCCGGAAACTTTTCGCCGGTAGTGTAGATACATTCGTATAAAGGATCCAACTTTTAGATTAAAAATTAGATTTTTTATTTACAAATGAGGCAAAAAATACCATGGTTAGTAACTTTTTCATGTTTAAACATAGAACATTACCCTAAAAAATAAGAGTTATGAAAAAAAATTGCATTTCAACCAATAGGAGCCGAGATATCGCATTCTGATGTTCTTCGCTATAACTCACTTCCTAATTAACGTTTCGACACCTCGCTTATTTTTTGAAAGCTAAGAGTATACACGTGAATTTTTTTAAAAATTATTCCGATGAACGGGTGACCAGATATATGGTAAAAAAAAGTCAGCGCGGCGCGTGTAACGTCCACACGGGCGAGGGCGATAATTATGTGCGTTTTAAACTATACATAATTTTTTTAACACTTTGCCCAGGGCTGCTTTCCAAAATGCTTACACATATAGATTAAAAATGTGAAAAATCATGATGAACACAATTCATCAACTGTATCCGACCCATGTATTATCTTCGGTCTTGGCATTTAATCAATTCTCAGTCACTCAAACTTTGACTCTCCTGTTTAATGTTATTTTTGCGTTTTAGCGAACACTCTGTACTTACCTTCTATACCTACCTTCGTAAAAAGTTTCACCTGGAGAAACTCCATTTTCAGTACGGAGTGAAAATCGCATTTCCACACTTTTTTAGTCGTCAATGCAATTGCACATGATTTAGTATATCTTTTTGTTGGTATTCTAATATTTGATGAACTATAATATCCTGAATGCGACGAATCTTTAATTACTATCCCTTCACGTTTCTTTTTCTTACTGGACTAAAAGTGATATTGTAGCAGTAGACAGAAAAGAAATATTAATATGTATTGTCCGAAATCGGGACATACTATGAGCTTTATGTGCTTTTCATTTTAGAATTGTTTTCGCGTTTTAGCGAACATTCTATACTTACCTTGTATATATTCCGCTAAAAGGAGGTTCACATAAAAAAAAACGATATTTACAACCGAGTGAGCATTACAGACTTTTTTAGTAGCCAATGAAATTTTATATGATCCAGTATATCTGTTAATATTCTATAATCGACCGATCAAACGAGCCCGCCGAAGGCGGGCGAAGTTTGATCAGGATTATATGTTAGTGTCTCGTTCGAAGATGATAAGAAATGTAGTCATGCTTGTCATGCCGAAAACTTCACAACGTTTAAAGCGTAGCGCCAATATTAAATAAAAGAATAGAGAATAACAGCCTTCATTTTGCTATCGAGGCTGTCCTCTCTTCATATTGTTTTGTGTGTGAAATATAATGAATTATCACGACCATCTGAGATGATAATGGGGAAACAATAATTCCGAGAAAATAAGGGAGGGAGGGAACTTATCATCTTCGAACGAGACACTAACATATAATCCTATGTAGGCTGAAAACTGGTTGTTATCGATACCGGCTTTCTTCAGTAAAGCTCTGATCCAATGACTAATAGTCTGCGAGGAGGCTGCACCGAAAGGCTTTACCGCCGAAATAAACAAACTTTTAGTGCTCTTTCTCAATTGAGATGTTAACATAATATAGTCAATAACAGCAGAAGCAACGCAGAGACCCGGTTTTTCGTTGAAAAAAGGCAGAAACAATTCTGGCTGAAAAACTCCGGGTCTTGACGTTTTAATCTGATCAGAAATTTTAATTGTTATTCCTGAAGCAGATTTCACAATGTTTTCAATATTAATTAAAGCTAAAGTTTGAAGTCTTTGAGCTGTTGGAAGAGCAAGTAGGGTTGCCAATTTTTCAGGAGCCTCTTTTAACTTCAAATCAGATAAAGGATGTAATTGTTCGATAAAATTTAAAACCGGAGTTACATCCCAACTGGAAGAATATTTAGGTTTCGATGGATTTTGTTTAAATACCCCTCTCAAAAAACGAGATATTAATAAATCTTCATTGATATTATGCATCGATATTAGAGAAATAGCGGAACGAGAAGTATTTAAAGTTGTATAACTCGCACCGTTTTTAAATCGAAAATAAAAAAAATCGATAATCTCGGTTGATGTTGCATTAAAAACATCAATATTTCTTGAAAAGGCGAATTCCCACCAACATTTTAAGCTGGATTCGTATTGTTTTAGTGTAGAATCAGTTATAGATTTAACCATCATATTTACAGCCTCTTCCGAAAGTCCTCTTTTTACAAACGCCGACCTGACAATTTCCCGACCACCAATGAAAGGTGGGAGGCTAGAGGATGTACCTTGTTTCTGAAAGGAGACGATAACAATGAACAATTAGGTTCAAAAGTAATAACCGGTCCGATCAAAAGCGAGGTAAAAAGAGGACACCAAGACTGTGATGGCCAAAGGGGCACCACCATAACCCAACCGCTTTATCATTAATGATCTTTCTCAATGTACGCAAAATAAGTGCGAAAGGAGGAAAGGCATAAAATAGTAAATTGTCCCACGGAACAGTAAAGGCATCTACAGCCAGAGCTTCAGCGTCAGGATACCTCGAGAAATTTTTTTTACATTTTGAATTTATTCGTGTTGCAAAAAGATCCACCGGAAAAGGGCCAAATCGTTTTTTAATTTAAATAAACACTGATTGATTAAGCTCCCATTCTGAATAAATATTTAGAATTTGAGAAGCCTTATCAGCCTCTGTATTTTCTGATGAAGGAATATAAGAAGCCCTTAACCAAATTTTCCTCGATTCGCAGCATTCCCAAATTTTCCTTGAAAGTTCACTAAGATGTGGGAAACGTACACCACCTGCCTTGTTTACATAAGAAACGGCAGTATTATTTTCTAAACGAAGTAATACTTTGTAATTAGATAAATCTGATGCGAAACATTTTAATGCGAAAAAGCCGCCAAAAATTCCAGGTAATTTATATGGTTTTTTCTTTCCTCTTTATTGAGATCGTCTGATAAAGAATCATTAAGCCATACTTTTCCATCGTAATCACCGCCATTAAATTTTAATGCCAAAAATTTTTGTCTCAAAGCGTTTACAGTGAATAAAACCATATGCCACAGCCGGACAGCAAGAGGTTAAAACGCCTAAACAATCTGCGAATGTTCTGATTTTATAAGGTTTTCCGATTTGGAAACTATTGACAAGTTCAGTTATACGAACTCTCTTTTCATCGGTCACATTTAAGGAAAATTTGACCGTGTCCAGAATAAAACCTAAAAATTTGCATTTTTGGTTTGCGGAAAGAAAACTTTTGTCATAATTTACCAAGAAACCCAAATGCTCCAACAGGCCGATTGTTTTTCTCAAATTAGATTCACATACATTTTTAGATTTGTGAATAACAAGAAAAATCGTCTAGATAAACAATAAGGAAAATCCCCTGAAGCCTTAAATGATAGATAACAGGCTTCATGATTTTAGTGAAAACATAGAGACTTGAGCACAGACCAAAGGGTAAGCACGTGAATTGATAAATTTTTCCATCAAATCTGAGTCTTAAATATTTCCTATGGGATTTGTGAATTGGGACAACAAAATAAGCGTCTTTGAGATCTATTATTCCCAGAAAGTCTCCTTGAGAAATCAAGTTCATTGCAGAACGAATATCCTCTAACTTGAAATGAGGAGGATCGATAAACTCATTTAACTTTTTAAGGTTAAAAATAAAGCGTGAGGCGCCATCAGGTTTTGCAATAAGGAAGAAAGAAGAAACAAATTGATCCTCGCATTCCTCACATTCCTCTAGAGCACCTTTGTTTATAAGCTCTTCAATTTCAAATTTAATTTTACTTGATTCTTTTATAGAAAACATGTTTTCTCAGGAGACATTTTTTGATAAGGCGTTATCGTGAAAGGAATCTTATATCCATTTACACAGCCTAAAATGAATTTATCAGACGTAATCTGTTTCCATCTTTCAATGAAGTGACAAAGACGACCAGAAGGTTTAAGCACCTTTACTTCTTCGAGAAAGATTGGTTCGAATTTTTGAACCTCATCTGAGGTTCAAAAATTCTTTTTGAACCTCAGATGACGACGCTTCTGTTGTTGACCCACCTGACGATAATTTGCAGGTGAGTATTTGACGTTTCCCTGATCCCGTGATCGTGGAAAAGATTTCGGAGTAACTTTCTCCTTGATGTCCGAACAGGTCTTTTCGATTTCTTTTAAATCCTTGACTTTTTCTTTCAAATTATCGCCATAAAGCCACATATCCAAAACCATGTTTCCACTACGGGCTTAACATTTTTATTGAGCTGTGGAGTGATGAATGATTTCCTGGCAACTGACTGTTGGTAAAAAACATCAGTCAGCATTTGTCCAGCATGGCTTATGTAGTCCGTAAGGATTGACTCGTCAACTCCTTCGTCAGGAGAATTGAGAATTAAAAAAACTGCAGCATCCAGAGCAGCAAAAGCAGTTCCCACACAATTTTGGGCGTCGATAAAATGCAGATCTCTTTTTTTTTTGGCGATATCCGAGAGAAGAGGTACAATTTCCAAATTTAATTTTGGGGCTTCAACGAAGAAAGAACCTTTCCGATTGTATAAGCCCAATATTTCTTTTTTATTCTTCTCTGGAAGACCCTCGTTTTTCCATTTTAACCAAGTGTTGGTCAATTCAGAGTGATATTGAACCTCTTTGAAATTGCAATCGTTCGGATCCATTCCCAAAATCTTTAAAACCTCGCCCTTGGATGAAATATCAACAACAGGAGGCTCAGAATCTTTAAGAATTTCGGACTCTGTTATTGCTTCTGGAGGTGGAGAAATTTTCTCCACCACCTCTTCACAATCTGAAGAGAAAGCCGTGTGGGCGTTGTCCCTCGAATCTCGTATGGAGAAAAGAGAATATATCACTTACCAATTGAATCATTATCAGGCATTTTTTCTGATAATGGGGCAGATTGACTGAGAATTTGCTGAGAAATCTGTTCTTTTTGAACATTTATAAGCGTTTCCACAATCCTTGTCAATTGTCAATCTGATGTTGGAAATCCGAAAATTTTTCGTCAAATTTTCGTTTTGAATGATGATTATCACGAGAACGTGATCTTGAACGTTTCCTTTTCTTATGCTCAGGCATAATGCACGCAAAAGGAAAAACTTTTTCACAAACTATGCGAAGAAAAAAAAAAATTTTACGTCTTGAAGCTTTGACACAACGAAACAATATGAAGAGAGGACAGCCTCGATAGCAAAATGAAGGCTGTTATTCTCTATTCTTTTATTTAATATTGGAGCTACGTTTTGAACGTTTTAAACGTTGTGAAATTTTCGGCATGACAAGCATGGCTACATTTCTTATCATCGAGAACGAGACATGAAATATAATAGTAAACAAACTATAATATCCTGAATGTGATACATTTTTCATTATATTTCCGTCGTATTTTTTTTTTTATAGAATTTAAAATAATGTCGTGGTTGCAAACATAAAAGAATTATCAATATATTGTTCGAAATCATCACATATTTTGTGATCATCATAAATCACAGTAGGGTCATCGCAAAAATCAAGTTTTTTTTTACAAATTATTAGTCAATATTGGCCAACATACCAATAAATTACGAGAAACAATATTTGTTATTAAAAAATGAATTCATCCTGACTACCATTAATAAGGGTGTTCCTGTAACTCGTTTTAGTATAAATCAAAATAACTTTAGACATTCGGGCCACAGGGAAGAAAGATCGAAGCAACTTGAAGCTTCGCATATTTTAAATAGATGCAATGAACACTACGGAAAAAACCTAAAAAAAATAGTTGTGATGTATATTTCCGAAGAAAACGTAAGATTTGTAATGTAAGGAACAAACAGGATTTTATGACGTTTTTATACATTGATATTTGACACTACATAAATTGACAAAGACTTGACAGACATAATTTGGTAATTATTATTGAAATGATCAACATATAGAACATATTTCATAATTTGAAAAAAGATGTGCAGTGGAAACACGAGATTCTTGACAATTTCTTGACCCAAATTATTTTACAAAATTATATACTGTAATGTAATAATGCAATAATGTCAATTGGTAACACAAATTGCTTCACGTATTATTTGTCGTAGATTACAATTTTCGAATTTATTATTTGTTGTTGGAATTTATATAAAGAAATTAATCTTGTAAAATAAATGTCGAATTCTTGACCTAAAGCGGCGTAAATGGTGCATTGTGTACCATACATATGATTACATTGACTTACATTCACTGTTGAAACAATTTGTTTAATCCAATTAACTTTTCCATAATAATAATGTCACATTCGTAACCAGCGACTCAAGAAATTTCGGAAACCATGTACAACTTATACATTCCCTGTAAAAACACGATCGAATCACAAAACTTGAATACTGGGACATCTAACACAATTTCTTAGTCTTGTTGCCGTTACTTTGCAGACATAACGCTAGAGAAAAGAAATACACATTTCGAGCGTACAACTATCGAGGATACCTTTAGTGCACTTTATAGTCTGGAAATAGTACGATAAGACACTCGAAACATAAAGGGAGAAAAAAACAACTTACACGAAAGCTTGTGTTTTTTCACTTTATTTCGCAAAAATATAATAAAAGAAAGTTTTTTTTTAGCGGAATTAAAGTTGCACCATTTGAAAGAGCAACCTTGAAATTAGCAGAGAAGATACGTCCCGATTTTTTTTCAACATTTTCAAAATGAATAATCACGTAGAAAGGTGTTTACAAAAGTTGTCCTTGTAACGTTGAAGAGTTAAAGGGAGAGTAAACAGAAAAAAAAGGTTGATCATGGAATTAATAAAAGCAAATGCTTCCGTCAATTACATGATCAAACTTGGGATGGGGAAAATTTTCATCTATTTAAAATTTTGGAAATCAGACAAAATTTCGAAAGTTTCGGTTTTTCGTTAATTTAACGGTTAAAAATATTAAAGACCAAGCTTCAAAGGCGAACTTCTAAGAGGTTTCAAGCTGTAAAGAGTATGAAAAAAAAGAATTTCTACGATCATTTTTGACAAAAATGCAGCCCTCTGAAAATGATCGAATAATTTCACAAATTTTTCGTTGTCTTTATTTTTTGTTTAATAGGGTAATTCGGTATTTGCGTGTTTTATTAAAATAACTTATTGCATTGCATAATGTTATTAGCATTGTAATGTAGTATTATATCATTAGCATATTGTTATATTTGCAAAAGTTAATCAGCATGTTCAGGTAGACCGTGGATATAATGAAGCGATTGGCTCAGGTCGATCGTAAGTAAGAAACGATTCATCTCGCTTCGTAACCTGGTAGGAACCTCCGGCACTTGATGCGTGGAGACATGGTTCACATGCGTTACGGTAGTGGTGCTGCCATCTAACGGCATTAGGCCTCACTTGCTATCTCCTTTATGCGTGGATTTTCAGGATTTTGACCGTTCTGAACGATCTGAATCGGAATCTTATACTATCTAAACTTTAGTTTTCGCAGAATGGATGATCGAAGCTATAATTTCCGGAATCAAAATCTTTCGTACACCTGACGAATCTCTTATTAGCTTTTATTATATTTAAACTTTCTGGTATAGTTCGGTTTCTGTGATAAAAATTTCGCAATTTTGTGGAATGTTTAGTTTAGTATTACATGTTCGGAGTTTTGTACATCGTATTACCGGTCATTCTAATAAAGCGTTGATCTTCTTCGTACTATTTCTGAAAATTATGTCGTATAAAAAATTATATTTATATTCTTTTTCTATCGCTACTGCTACCGTTCTACATAATTTACAGTCAATTGTGTAACCTTTCCCTGGCATGAGCTTTACGAAACTTGTAGTTTCGGAATATTAAAATTCGGAATTTTGAGCCTTTTGGTCATTCAAAGTTCGGAATTTCAACCCCGCCCCGCAAGGGCGCCCGAATCAGTATCATTGGACGGCAAACAGAAACAAACCGCGTGAAGAAAGACCAAAAGAAGAAAATCGAAATCTCAGCGAAAATAAAAAAACGATCGGATCATTCACACTTAGCATGGTCACGGTAACGACCGAAGTAAAAAAGAGAAACGTCAGCGGAACTGCCCGAACATTACCTACAAGCTCATTCAAAAAGGACTTAAAAAGTAAAGACATACGATGTTAAAATAATAAATCCCGAAGAAACGCCGAGCGATTTCCATATCGCATCACCCCAAGCTCGTGAAAAAATTCTCACATTGAAAGGAGACACAGGAGCTCAGTGTTGTCTCATAAAAAAGAGTGTATTGAAGAAAGAAACTGAGATAATAGACGAGATAATCGAATTAAAGGGAATAGGCGGAATAAAATTTCTCGCCCTTTGCAAGATAATGCTAGAAATCGAAACTCCCGCAGTCAACGTAAAACATGGATTTTTCGTAATAGACGACTCAGTAGCATTGGAAGTAGACGGTATCCTAGGCATGGATTTTATACGCGAACACAATGTCGACATATTGAACGGTAAATACATTAAACAAAACGGGCACATGGTACCTATTGTCAACGGTACAAAGGGAATTAAATTACCCCCTCGCACAGAAAAAATATTATACGCGAAAACATTAACAGCAAACGTAGGATACGTCGCAACAAAAGGAATACGACCAGGAGTCAAAATAGGACAAAGTTTTGCAATTCCGACTGGAAAATCCAGTCTTGGAATTGTACGAAACTCTTGCGACCACGAAATTGAGATCTACAGGCCAACGGTGGAAATAGAAGAAATAGAAAAAGAAGAACCAGCAAATGAAACAAAAGAAATAAATACCCTCAGCAAGGAAGATAGGATGAAACGTCAAGAAAAAATATGGAAAGAGGTCAAAGAAACCTCAAACTTGAATAAAGAAGAAGCAAACTTTTTACGGGAATTCAGCGAGGAATTCGCCGACGTGTTCCATTTGGAAGGCGAAAAACTCGGACATACGAACATAGTCGAATATCGCATAAATGTCCCAGCAGGAACGACACCTGTGAAAATTCGTCCGTACCGATTGCCAGAAGTATATAAACAGGAAGTCATGCAGCGAGGCCAAAGAAATTTTAAAAGACGAAATAATCCGACCGAGCAAGAGCCCATGGAATGCTCCTCTACTCGTCGTTCCAAAGAAAGCCGACGCGAAAGGCAACGTCCGATAAAGAGTGGTAGTGGATTTCAGGAAGCTAAACGAAGCAACCGAAGGTGACTCGTACCCATTACCCAATATTACCGAAATATTGGACCAGTTGGGTCGAGGCAAATATTTTACGACCCTTACGAGGATAAACCAAAAACAGCTTTTTCCACACCTCTTGGACATTACGAATACAATCGAATGCCATTTGGGTTGAAAAACGCCCCACCGACTTTCCAAAGGCTAATGGACGCCGTACTCGCTGGCATCCAAGGTCTCATATGCTATGTCTACCTAGACGACATAGTAGTATACAGAACATCGTTCGAAGAACACAATAAGAGGTTGAGAGACGTATTCGACCGACTAAGAGAGGCTCAATTGAAGGTGCAGCCGAAAAAATGTCAATTTTTACGAAAAGAAACCCATTATCTGGGTCACGTCATAACGGAGGTTGGAGTCAAACCCGACCCAGGGAAAATCGAAGCAGTTCAACGATTTCCCGTTCCAAAAAACGTAAAAGAAGTACAGTCATTTTTGGGACTCGCAGGATATTATCAAAAATGTATACAGGACTTTTCAAAAATAGCTAAGCCCTTAACGGAATTAATAAAAAACGGAAACCAAGTTCATCTGGAGCAAACTCTGTGAGCAATCGTTCGAAAAATTAAAGGAGACTCTCAGTACAGCACTAATTTTGCAGTATCCGGATTTCAAAAAACCTTTCGTCGTCACAACAGACGCTTCGGATAAGGCAATTGGATCAATCTTGTCTCAGGGAAAAATTGGAGAAGATTTACCAATATGTTACGCTAGTCGTACCCTGAACAAGGCCGAAACAAATTATTCAACAACGGAAAATGAAATGTTGGCAATAATTTGGGCAGTAACTCAATTCCGACCATACATTTATGGAACAAAATTTACAGTGGTCACAGAACATAAGCCACTCACCTGGCTCTTTAATGTAAAAGACCCAGGTTCCCGATTGATGCGATGGCGCATCAAGTTAGATGAGTTCGACTATACCATCGACTACAAAGCTGGAAAGAAGAACACAAACGCAGACGCGCTAAGTAGAATGTATGTGTTAGTGACAACGCGGCGAGCAGCTGAGACCCCGGTACGTCGTGAGGAGAGGCCGAGAATGCGGCTCACCGGGCTGCGATGCCCTACGTGGCGAAAGAGTCACTTGCGGAAGCGCGGCACAGGGGGAATCTCCCCGTGAGTTAGAAGAGTCGCGAATACGAGCGAGAGTAACGAAGAAAATTGCAGCATTGACGGATCCACACCAGGCATGGGAGTCCGAGCGAGTATAATATCAGAACACCGCGGTACCCTTCTGGGTGGGCCCCAATGCAACGCTCCGAACAAGGCTGGCCACGATCAACCGGGCCCATGAAAGCGTGGTAGGCCGAGAAAAATAATGGAAGACTCTGCGGACGCTGGAAGGGAACGCCCACACGGGACGACGGAGGCCCTACGGGTGAAAAGAAACTTCTCCCGACAAAGGAGAACCGAGCCACAGGCCCGAGCGAAAAAGAGACAGAGCAAGCGCAAGACTCGAGCGCGAACGAGACAGCAAGTGATAGTGAAACAGAGAGAGAAAATATGAATCAAGCATGCCCAAGCGAAAGAGAGAGCGCGGTATAGTACTTCAAGAGTACCACGACGCTCCCCTCGGAGGACATCCGGGCGTAAAAAGAATGATACAGCGAATTAAAACAAAATACAACTGGCCTGGAATGAATAACAATATACAAAACTATGTATCATTATGCGATAAATGCCAAAGGAACAAAATTCTGAGATACAAGACCGCACCCATGGTAATTACTGACACGCCTGAAAGAGCGTTTGAAAATTGTGCAGTCGACATAGTAGGACCTTTACCTGAGACCGAAGTAGGACATAAATATATCCTAATTTTTCAAGATTTGTTAACGAAATATAGCGCAGCCATCCCACTAAAAAATCAAGAAGCTAGAGAAGTAGCCACGGGATTTGCGACATAAATAATTTGCAAATATGGAATTCTGAGAACAGTGTTATCCGACCAAGGAACGAATTTTTTAAGTGAACTTTTCAAGGAAATATGCACTTTATTTCAAATAAAAAAGATACAAACAACCGCATACCATCCTCAATCAAATGGAGCTGTAGAGCGATCCCACAGGACTCTAGCGGAATACCTAAAAATTTTCATACAAGAGGATCAAAGGGATTCGGATGAGTGGTTGCCGTACGCAATGTTCACGTACAATACGACTCCTCATACGGCAACAGATTATTTGCCGTATGTTACCCACTGACCCTACGTTACCCACTGACTGATAGAATAGGGGGCGACTCGCCTGGCCCGCGGAGATCCGAGAGCGGCCCAGGCGTGGCAGCGCGACGCCTTCCCGTCTCACGCCGTCGCCGTAGCAATCGACGTGAGGCGGCCACAATAACGCGACGATTCGCGTACGGGTGGCGCGATGCCACCCAGTAAAGAAAAAAAATATAATATTTAAATTCATAATGATAATAATAAAAATAAAAATAAAATAAATAAAAACAAAAAACTTATGGTAACATACATAAAAAAAAAGATAATGTATATATAAATAAATAAAAGGCGGAAAAAGGACAAGGGAGAACAGGAAAATAATTGATACACAAATATAAATAAAACGTGTCAAATATATTGTTACAGCCATAGAAAAAAAAAAATCGTTGGATATTTTCATTTATCCAAGGGACGCCATATAGGCGTCCCAGATTGGGTCGGTAGCTAGGACCACCTCCATCTCCGAACAGGCAACGGAGGGAGAAAATGTCACCGGGCATCCCTTCGAGATCCGTCAACACACTCCCGCGAGAAGGCGTCATCCCTCCATAAACGCAACAGGGCATCCCGGGCACAGCGACGACGGCCCCGTACGCCTTTCGCATGGGCCACAAAGTGGCGCAGCCACGCTCCCTTCCACGGCGATCGCCCGTGCGCCTCACGCCTTACGGACTGGATAAAAAGAAGAAAGAATTAAAATACAGTCAAAGGGAAACAAAACAAAAGGACCTAAACTTACCAGAACGAGGTCAATGCCCTCGCTCTCGAAAATCGCTGGTATAAAAGCTCATTCTCGAAAAAACCAAGAAAAAAGGGTACGCACACAATAAAATTTAAAAAAAAGTAAAAAAAAAATATATATATAAATTTCATTCACTTAAAATTTTTCCTCACGCGACGAAAGTCAGACGATTAATGATGCTCCTCCGGAATAATGGAGCTCCAGAAACGAGCGAAATATCCCCACTCCTCACCAATATGTCACAAAGACTTGGAGTGGAGGAAATAGAAACATCTTCAAGGGTGCCCAGGGTGCTGACACAGCATCCGACCGGATACACGTTTGCTAAAAAACGCCGTCGCGATAGCGAAAAGCGCGAGTATTTCACGCGCATAAAAAATACTATAGGAGAAAAGAAAATATATATATATACAAAGGCCTATAGCGGAACAGCGAAAATATTACTTAAACGAAAAAAAAGGAAAAAGAATAAGGGATAAAACCCATAATCCTCTTTGCAGGTTCCTATTTGCCCTTCCTGAGGTTGCTCAAGGGAACATCAATGAAAAGGAAAATAAAAATTTTCACGTAGAAAAATTTTCCACGTCACCAGGAATATACTACCAGGAAATTGGAACGCTATTCGTCACAAAGGAAGTATGGAAATTAGCCATACGTATGGATCTCCAGCCCATTATGGATAGGGATCATCATATAAAATTAGCATTAAAACCTTGAATGGAAAGTTGTTATCAGACACCAGAATACGATCTATGCACCGCATTAGCAGATTCTCTCTCGAAAATATGGAAAATGAAATAGAAAGCGAAGTAGAAGCGATCTACGATATTACAGGAACAAAAAGAAAGATTGTTAAGAGATGATTAATCAATGGATTAGGGTCAGTAATAAAATCAATAACAGGTAATTTAGACGCAGATGACGCTCAGAAAATAAATGATCAAATTAACGAAATAACAAGAAAACAAAAAACAACAGACGATGTGCTAAAAGAAAATTTACTAATTCAAAAATCTACGATCGAAATGTTGAATCGAACTACGAGCCGTTACACAGCTAACGAAAATTCCCTGAAACGAATAGTTGCAGAATTACAACACGGTGTAACTAATTTAGTAATGGATATTCTAACAAGACAAAAACTTGACGAAAAATTAACTGCAATTAGCGTAATCATAGAATCATTGTTAAACGATATACGTCTACTAGAGACTTTCCTAGTAGGATTACCAAAGCGAATAGTTAATCCTACCATATTGTCACCTAGACAATTGACAGCGTACTCGAAAGAGGCATTACCACACCTGCCTCAGGGACTCGATTTTCCAACGTCACTCGAACACGCCATGTGTCACACGCTTCCGACCACTTCGAAATTTTGAAATGCAATTTCTCCCAAACGGAACAACCAATTGGAATGAAATTTCTTGTGGACATGCAGGACGCCAGCTCCAAGAGCATGGTTTGAGGTTACCATGGGAGAAATTGTGAATTATTAACCAGTGCATCGCATTTGCGGTAATTTGGAGAGAACCATGCTCTCGGCCGTGAAAAATCACACATTTTAAGCTTTGCTTCACCTGTTTTCATGGATGAATGGGGGAGAAAACTCATTTTGAATTTTTTTACATAAAAGTAGCAAATTTGTACCAACAAAGCTCAAAATATTATCGACGGTCCCGGAGATGTAGTTCATCCGTTTTCTCACTGACAGCGCGCAGCTCACATCGTTCTGTTTTACCGATCGCCCCCAGATCCTTCCAGAACAATTTGTTTTTTGACATAAAATAAATATTTGAAATAGAAAATCAAATAAAGTCAGTGATGACTGAAAAATCGAGGCATCGTTAACGATTCAGTTGGAGGAGACAGAGACAGAGACAGAGAGTGCGAGAGGCAGAGACAGAGAGAGGGAGGGGGAGAGAGAGAGAGAGAGAGAGAGAGAGAGAGAGAGAGAGAGAGAGAGAGAGAGAGAGAGTGAGAGAGAGAGAGAGAGAGAGAGGGAGAGATAGATAGATAGATAGATGTATTTATTAGTGCACTAGGACTAATCAGCGTCCTCTGGCACACAATCCTCATAGAGATGCAGAGAGACTTACTCGGCCAGTCTGGTCGCGGCTATTGGGGTTCGGGCAATAAAGGTACTAGGGTAGATTTGTTTTTTTTATTTATGATATGAAAATAACAACAATTACAAATAATACAAACCCAAAGATTATAGATAAAAAATAAAAAATATTTGATACAACAGATAAATAAATAAACTAATAAGTAACAGGGCGGGTGTGGCCCTCAAGACCACCGCGGTCGGGACCACGGTTTCGGCGGGCACTGTGGTTGGAACCACTGTTGTGGCGGCGGCCATTGATGCGGCGGCCACTGCTGCGGCGGCCACTGCTGTGGCCACTTCGAAGAGCCCCACCCGTCATGTGACCTGTTGGTGGCTGTTGTTGGCTGTTAAAGTTGTGGCTGATATATTATTGCCAAGAGGGTCGACTGCGGCCCGACTCCTGCTCGCTCACTTTTTGTGGTTGAGCCACTTGAGCGGCGTTGCCACGTCGCCGTAGGTGACCTCCTATCCTTCGGCTCGCCGCTTGGCCGTTTTGCCAACCAACGGTCTGCTCCAAGACGCTAACCCGATCGACCTCCTGTTGGAAGCGTAAATTGGCTCCCAACAGGAGAGCGCTGATTTGTTGGAACTCGACCTGCAGTTGTTGCACTTTAGTTTCCAAGTGTATCAACCGCATTGGCACCGGATTTAGTTCGAGCGGTGGTAGCTTTTCTCCGTTCCCCGCGCTAAACTGTAAATAAGCAAGAATCATTATCAAGGGCCTGAAATAAAAAACGTACAAAATCTATATACACTGCCGGTCAAAAGTTTGGATACACTAGTCGAAATTTCTTACCGCACTAAAAGTTAGATAGCGGACTCAAAAAGAAAGATAATGGAATTTCCCAAGTGGCTTTTTAAAGAGGACAAGTTTACCTTTATTTTGCTTTTTTAAAGAAAATTCTGTACGATTTCTTTTTGCCTCGGTACGCACTTTTGAACGCGGCCATTTTTCAGCTATTTTTGGCCGTTGAAAATTAAACTACAAAGTTTGCGGAAAATTTTTTCCTCGATTTTTTCCATGGTAAATTTACAAAGGATATCAAAACTTACATTTTTATTTTTTAGAAAGTCTCGTCCGATTTTTTTCGCCCCAGTGTTGCATTTTTAGCTAAAAAGGACCATTTGTAGAAAAAAAGGCGTCATCGAAGAACTATAGGGTTTCAGAGAAAATCTCAAGAGGGTAAAAAGTTGCATGGGTTCAGACTGGGTTGGCGAGAATTTTTTTAGAATTGTTTTCAGACATTTTTTGCATGTTTTTAAAGATGTATATAGGGGGTCTGATTTAGCAAGATGTCACACAAAACTAACGCTACCCCCACTCCACTACCTCTGTGTTGTATCAGGGTGGGGGGAGTTGCGACATGCTGTTAGGTGTACAACTTAATTCAGTCCGTTTTTTTGCTTAAAATACGCACTTATTTGAATGATAAAATGAATGAATACATTAATCAAAATATTGTCCATCGCTGGCCACTACTTTTCCCCATCTTTCTGGTAATTTATGAATTCCGTCGCGGAAGAAGCGTTCATCTTTTGAAACCAAGAATGAATCGAGCCAATTTTTGATACCCTGTTGTGACGTGAAGCGTATTCCAGTCAGAGCGTTCTGCATCGATCGAAACAAATGGTAGTCGGAAGGGGCAAGGTCTGGGCTATAAGGGGGTGAGCCAGAATTTCCCACCCGCTATTTTCCAAATAGTTTTTAACCACAATAGCAACGTGAGGCCGAGCGTTGTCATGTTGAAAGATTATGGACTCGTGTCTGGTCGCATACTCTGGACGTTTTTCGGCTATAGCTCGCTTTAAACGGATCAATTGTTGCCTGTAGAAGTCATCCGTGATGGTTTGACCAGGTTATAGTATTTCATAGTGGATCACACCCTTCTGATCCCACCAAATACAGAGCATAACCTTGGCACCATGGATATTCGGCTTCGGCGTTGATATTCCGGGTTGACCGGGCTGTACATACGATTTTTTCCGTTTCGGGTTGCCATAATGAATCCATTTTTCGTTTCCGGTAATGATTCAATGCAGAAAAGATTTTTTTTTGTAACGTTCTAGCAACATTTCGGATATGCAAAATCGTTGTCCGATATCTCTCTTCAATTTTGGTGTGTATATTACAATGTTGGTGGGTTTGTTTGGGTTTGTTTGGTTTGGTTTGGATTGGTTTGTTTGTTTGGTTTAGTTTGGTTTGGTATAGTGTGTTTGGTTTTGTTTGGTTTCGTTTGGGTTTGTTTGGGTTGGGATGAATGGATGGATAGTGAGAGAGTGAGAATGTGAGCATGTGAGTGAGAGAGTGCGAGAGTGGCAATGTGAGAAGAGCGCGAGAGAGTGAGAGAATTAGAGAATGAGAGAGTGAGAGAGTTCGAGAGTTAAAGAGCGAGAGAGAGAGCAACTCATTATTTGCATGTACCTTTTTTTATCACCCGAAAAATCTACAGATATTACACAAAGTGTAATATATTACACAAAGCGTAATATCTGTAGATTTGTTTTTACAATTTTTGGTTGGACCTTTGATGAGTCGAGAGGCCCTACTTGGAAATTATGAAGTCTAGGATAATATATTAAGAAAGACAATTTGTTTGGATTTTCATTTTTAATTAACTACAATTATTCTAGATATTTTTTTAATTTTTGAAAATTAAAATAAAATATGAAAAATAAGAGGAAAATTCTAAAAATTGTAGTTAATTAAAAAAAATTGTCAACAGATTTCCTTTCTTAATTTATTGCCCTAGACTCCATAATTCCAAAGTGGAGCGTCTCCACTCATCAAAGTTCCAACCAAAAATGGTAAAAAAAATCTTCAAAAAAAATTCTGAACCAATTCTAGTACCTCCAGTGTGAACCTATGCAACTTTTTACCCTCTTGATATTTCCTCTGAAATCCTATACTTTTTCGACGACACCTTTTTTTCTAAAACATGTCTTTTTAGCTGAAAATGCAATACTGAGGCAAAAAAATCGTCCGGGACTTTCTAAAAAAACAAAAATGTAGGTTATGATATCCTTTTTAAGTTTACCATGGGAGAAGCGGAGGAAAAATTTTTCCACAAACTTTGCAGTTAATTTTCGACTGCCAAAAAATAGACGAAAATGGTCATGTTCCAAAGTACGTAAATGAGGTATAAAAGTTTGTATAGAAAACTTTTCTTGCGTGCATCAACCTGAGACTCGGTATACATATTCTTCAAAACAAATAATAAAACGCATATTTTAGGATTTCTTAAAACTTCTAATGTGGAGTTCTACTGTTAATGAAGTTTCTATGGGCCAGATTCTACACGGGCGAAGCCGCGGGTGGAAGTTAATATCCCGATTTACATCGGTATTTTTCCACCATGCTGCGAGGGTGGATGCTGTGGCGGATAAGGCGGCGGCGGCGGTTTCGCTAATGGCGGCGGATTTGTTTGCGGCGGCGGCGGGTTCACATGCGATGGCGGTGGGTTCACTAGTGGCGGCGGCGGCGGCGGGTTGACATGCGATGGCGGCGGCGGCGACGGCGGGTCCATTGGCGGCGGCGGCGGAGGCGGGCAGGCCTGCGAGGGACGATTTTACGACGATTTTGAAATCTAAGGCAAAAATGGCAACTTAAGCATATGTCCTTGGCGATCAACCACGCCGCTGACAAATTGGAACTTAAAATCTTTGACCGTGTGCGAAGTTTTGCACCGACAACGCATACATAAATTTGTCTATTGACACTGAGATATATAATATTTTCTTCCAATTTCATTTGTCTCGCATGTGTTGCAAATAAAATTGTAACAAAATACTATTCATCGTAGTGTCGAGAAACAAATTCATACACGCGTTGTTGGTGCAAAATTTTGCAAACCGTCAAAGATTTTTAATCCACATTTGTCACCAGGGTGATTCATCGCCATGGATACTTCCTTGGGTACAAAATACTCCGCTGATAAGTTTGGACTTGAAATCATCGACCAATGACGTTTACACGAATTTGTTGATTCATACAACGATGCATAATATTTGCTTCCGATGTTATTTGCTTCAGTTGTGTTGCAAATAAAATTTTAACAAAATATTATGCATCATTGCATGAATAAAAAAATTCGTGTAAGCGGCATCGGTCGATGATTTCAAGTCCAAATTTATCAGCGGAGTGGTTCGTCGCCAAGGATGTATCCTTGGCAATGAACCTCCTGGCTGAAAAATTTGGATTAAACATTTTTGACTGTGTGCAAAGTTTTGCACCGACAACACGTACATAAATTTGTCGATTGACACTGAGATAAATAATATTTTCTTCCAATTTCATTTGCCTCACGTGTGTTGCAAATGAAATTGTAACAAAATACTATCCATCGTAGTGTCGAGAAACAAATTCATACACGCGTTGTCGGTGCAAAATTTTGTAAACAGTCAAAGATTTTTAATCCACATTTGTCACCAGGGAGATTCAAACTCGTAGCGACAGTTTTCGTTATCGTTAGCTCGCGACAGCCAATCAGAGGCGTCCTTTCTGCTGTAATCCTCCATGCGATTGGCTGTCGCGAGCTAACAATAACGAAAACTGTCGCTACCGAGTTATAACGAGTTACAGGATCGCACTACTGTAGCGGAATTCCGTAACTCGTTATAACTCGGTAGTGACAGTTGTCGTTATCGATAGCTAGCAACCGCCGTCCTATAACTATGCGGGTAACTCGACCGCAGCGACTTCAGCGGCCACTTTAATAATCAGAAAGGTCTACAAAAAGCGACCTAACCCCTCCACTGGAGGTTTCAGCCCTGCAGGTAAGACGGTGACTGCGTCTGCCATCGCTGAAGAGATGAAAACAGCATGTTCTCGACTGAAATAATTCTGCAATTGATGAACGGATAATTCATGTTAGGCTAGGTTGCGTTATTCGTGCTAAGCTAGGTTGCGCCGGTGACTTGGTCCACGTGGATCTTGGAATTTCTGTTGAAGAAATTCCAAGATCCATGTTCAAGATTCAGCAAGATTCTGCTGAAATACGTCATTATGACTTTATAACCAACAAGCTCCGCAGCAGCGATTTACCGCATCAAACGATTGATCTATTATCATATAACCATGTGAGCGGTAATTAAGCCATTGCCGCGTTGAACGATTTAATCAACTGGAAAAATCGATTAAAAAACATTTTTCAAGAAACCTTATGTCAACTATTACTTTTTTTTTCAAACAATCGCCGTACTTTTTTTTCCATTACATATTAATTTTTTCACAATTCACTATTTTATTGGAAGACCTATTAAAAAAAACAGAAAAATATGGGATCAATTATCAGTTATTAATTTTCTGCCATTATCAGTTTTGATTAACTATTTTGCTAAGATGTTTTCCGAGAAAATGAATTTAACAAAATTCGCCATTTTTCGTTAGTTGTTTATGCCCGATAAGACAGAGAAGAAATTCTCGGGAATAAGTAAAAATGTAAAATTGGCGCACTTTATTCAAATGTTCATTCGAATTGAAATTATGTTGTGCCCCGAAATTCAGCGCATAATTTAAGACGCATAGAAACAAGCATATTCGACTTGCGAAGTCGAGAGGCCATAGGCCCCTGTGCAACGACAGCAGTTTTGGCGAATGAAGCACCTCCAGAGGTGACTTTGGCGACACAAATCGCTGAATCGACATCGTACGATTCGAACGTTCGAGAACGTTCGATCGCCAATAACCGAGCTAACAATTAGAGGTACCGAAAGGTAAAAGTCAGTCTTCGGGTGGTAACCAAAGAGGTCGGTCTCAAGGCAACTTGACATCTTGCACGACAAATGTTGCCTAGTTATAATAAAGTTGAATAGTTGTAAGTTCACAATTCTCGAGTTGGAGATTTACTCATAATTGGAAGCACCCAGCTACCCGTCCTCGATCGCCCGATTCCCGCCACTAGTCTCTTCGAGGACGTAACTTCAAGGGCACAATCATGTTGGCGCAAAATTAGCGGCACAACAATTATAATAATTACAAAATACCCTCAAAATGTATTAGGCTAATTCGGTAATTTAAAACAATTTCAATTGTTTGATTGTTTTTTTAGGTGTTTATTTAAAAACTCATTCATCTTTATTTTACGATGAAAGAAATAAAAGAAATAAAATTCGCACGGAGAAGCGCGCTGTCACATTCAAGCGCTCACAAAGATAGTGCCTTTTCTGTTGCACCCATGTGATGAGTGCACGTAAACGGAGAGCACTACACACTCAAGCGCTCACACCGACGAGCGAGAGCGCACGCATGGCACCGCACCGCCAGGCGCCAATACACGCGCGTATCGCTCACCGACGTATGCCCGCTCATCGGGCGCGCCTGATTGGCCCGCCTTTAAGAATTAATAATATTATTCAGGGGTTGATCTGTGACCCATACATGCTTATGTCAATCAACCAAGAATTTCACCCCCAAACGCCCCATTTCAGGGAATACCTTCACTGCTGTGTGTATATATATTTATTACTAGAACATAGATTACTAGAACATAGATTACTAGAAATTACTAGAACATAGATCATTTGATCTATGTTCTAGTAATTTCAAGGCTCTCACATTTAGATGCATGCGTCCCGGTATCGTATAATTCAACATAGCAATGATTTTTTTTTCTTGTGTTATAAATACATATGAAATGGTACTATATAGCAGGAAAACCGTAGTCCACGATTCGTCGGCTGTTTGCGAATTTAGTTCATTTTGCAACCACGAAAACAATCACGTACAGTATGGGCGTCTCGTATCTTCGGAATATATGGTCGAGCGTCTTTTGTTACGTTCTTCACGAATAACTTCCGTTGCTACGATAGTTATTGAAAAGTGCACGGATATCTAAGCTTTGTGGAGTTCACTTTTTTTTAAAGTTAATCAAGTGTTTAATTGTTGTATGAGGTGAACTAAGTGTCATTTACGAAAAAGTGAAGAAAAAGAATACGGGGGAGAGAGAGTGTATTTGTGTATGTACGCGTGTATGAAAGAAATAGAGGGTCAACAAGGGAAAGAGAGAGCGGAGCAATGAAACAATGTCATTATGGGCTCTCAGCGCCAAAAAGCGACCAGAACGTCACGGAAGTATGTCTACAGGATTCGGTTTGTATATGTTGCATTACATTATTCATACTATACGGGGTTTATCTCAGCAACTCGGGTTCCGTTCGTTACCATATACGGTGTCTCTTTCCGAGAAAATTGCCTTTTTTTTAAATGTCTTGCGACAAAAATTGGCCACGAGTAAAGTTCGATGCTGTGTAAGCAATGGCATGGTGCTTTCGGCGGCAAGCCACACCGAACCCGGGTTCTCAACCGCGTTTGGGCGAGTCAATATTTTTCATTCATTTCTTTTCAGCTCTAAAATAAGAAAGACAAACAATTTTTCGTAATGTGCGCTATATTGTTGACTAATAATGTTGATTTATGAATTAAAAACCTCATTGGCAAATCGAAATAATAAGATTGATTGTGACGAACAGAATATGACAGTTGAATGGACACGCCGCTCGCTTCGGAAAGAGAAAGTTCGGGTTAGAAACATCCCAATGGGTGTTTCTTGCGCTGCTTTCGGCGAACTTTTCGGTATGAAAAATGCGAATAAGTTTTTTTCCCTTATAGATAACGAATAAACTTTACTGAACGATATTATCCGTTCGAAAATAATAGTCCAAGCGGAATGTTAAAAAATTTGACCGACTTCTATTCACGAAGGCCAGCACGTCGCTAATTGTTTTGTACGTTCTTTGGATTGCCAGGAACGCTTCTTGAACAAGTCCACAAAAAATGGTGTTTTGCAGACGCCAGAGATAGTAAGAAAACCGTTTTTTCAAAGTATATCTTTGGAATCGGCTTTAACGAAAAACGCTTCGTATATAAGTTGTGGGGCATAATGTCATCTACACAATAAGTCCTATATTAAAAATCACGTAGGATTGTTACTTTAAGGGCAAATCACCGACGACCGACAACTTCTTTTTTGTTTATCGCATGTACTTCGGTTATTAATGAATGTAGTGTTCTGTAATTCATACAGTAACTAGAAGAATCTATACGCAAAATATATCTTAAAATTTTATTAAGCCATGTTATATAGTTAACCAGTAATTAACATTATAGTTAACATTGAATACTTTGTTACTTTCAACTGGTTCTCCGAATGGTAATTAAATTAATGACCCTGGGTACTACACATCAGATCAATGGTGTGCTCTTTAGTTCCTTTAAACATGAAATCTTACGTGAAATATTGATGTTTTATTTCAGACGACGGAATTTGAGACAACAAGCAAGTGCCAAGGATATTGAAGATGCTGGTACCATCTTATCGGAAGGTTTAAATGTTTGTGAGTGCGTACAGCTCGGTAAGCCCCAGAACCGGATGGTCAATGGATCATCCGAGAGCCGAGCCATCTCTGATTCTCCAGCGAAATGTCCGGAAGCGAGCTTTTCTCACTTCTCCGAGGACTCGGCCGTCGCTCATCCAACTTTAGGTGAACAACGTTCCCAAGTTGCTGTGCGGAATCTATATGTAACATTCGATAAGTACGGTAACCACTCGAGGGATGCGTCATCGTCTGCCAGTCAAAGAGACAACCAGGAAAAGACTTGCTTAATTCCTGTGATGCGTTCGTCAGCTCAGCCCAATTTAGTAAATGTTTTGCCTCATCAGTAGCATGCAATATAGATATAAGAAATAATGCTGAAAAAAACCGGGTGCCCGTTGCATCACCCGAGAGACGGATCAGCACTGACTTTTGGAAGGGTGGACCAGGTACAGAATCATTTTGTTACCACGAAAGTGAGCGCATCATTTCCGACGTACATAATAACAGCACTGCTTGTGCTAGCAATACAAATTCGGTCATGCCCATGGAGGAAGAACCGTGTAATCAACGAATTACGCGTGCCATTTCGCAACAATCGGAAAGTGCTGACGATTCCTTGATTGTTGAAAGTGGTTCCCTCGACAAGGATCGTATTACAGACGTCACGATTGAAGGTCGTCGCATCGTCGACTTGACTTTTTTGTTACAAGAATTGCATGCAAAATTTGAAGGCCATAACGTTGCGTTACAATGCCCTTTCAGCGACTTGAAAGTAATTCGATCTCGTAATCGTGGCTTGCGGACACAGCTCTTTTTTAAGTGCCAAATGTGCAATTTTGAGTTTAATGTATGGACTGATCCCGATAGTAAGAATATTATGGGCATTCATGAAAGTGCTGTATGCGGCACGATAGTAGATAAGTGGTGCGGGAGCAATGACAAAATTCCTACTAACGACATTTTACCGACCGAGTTAGCCAAGACACGAACCATTGGTTCATGTCCGAGCTAAGTCAGGTTCGGATGGTCGAGTAGGATTTTGTTCAGAGCCCCCGCACCATTATCGACTGTCGATACTTACCGGTCGATGGTAAGGCTCCCTTGGTTACCGGCTGATGGTGGTCCCCCTCACGAATGGGGGGGCACGGAGACGTCCGACTGCCGGCGAGGCCGCGCAATGACTGACAAAGAGTTGTGGTGCTTTGTAATAAAAGGGAGCCCCCCCCCCCCCTCCTGCCAGAAGGAGGGGCGGGAGGAAGAGTGGGGGGTCTAATTTCTCAGAAAAATTGTTTAAACATTTGTGGGTGGTGAGTCGTCGGGCGTCGTGTCAAAGGGACCCCCCCCTACCCTCCGCCAGAAGGAGGGCCGGGAGGGAGAGTGGGGATCTCATTTCTCAGAAAAATTGTTTAAACATTTGTGGGTGGTGAGTCGTCGGGCGCCGTGTCAAAGGGACCCCCCCCTCCCCCCGCCAGAAGGAGGGGCGGGAGGAAGAGTGGGGGGTCTCATTTCTCAGAAAAATTGTTTAAACATTTGTGAGTGGTGAGTCATCGGGGGCGGTGCCAAAGGGACCCCCCCCCCCCCCCCTCGCCGCGCGACAGCTTCGTATTGAAACCTGTCAGCAAATGACTTTTCTCAGAATTTGTTTATCCCGGCAGCGGCGGACGAGTGAAAGGAGGTCAATATGGCCGCCGAATTTCGTGACATTTTTTCTACGCATTGTTTATCAAATGTAAACCTGTCAGCGAATATCAAATCTGAGAATTTCTTTATCCCGACGGTGGAAGAGGGGGCGGGGGATTTCGTCAGATTTTTTCTACGCATTGTTTATTGTCATTGGACACTTTTCGGCGCTTGACAAAGGAGTCTCGCTCTCAAGTGCGATCACGGGAAACAGATCAGTGTTAAAAGACTGCTGTTTATAATATCGTGTCGAACCATGCGACTGCACGTGCCATTTTCATGCACGCGCGTGCACACACACACACACACACACCTAATCAAAGCTATGCGATAAACGTGGTCACTAGGGGGCTATAAGTGGAGCGTATCTATAAAACTATTTGCCAGTATAGCATCTAACCCCCCCTCCGTCAACATGAGTCACTTCGGAGATTCGAAAAATCCGGTTTCTCAAAATTTGAAGAAGTTTGCTGAAGATGAACATCGAAAAAAAAGTCCCCCATCCCCCTACGAAGTTCCAAAGATCAAAGGGAGTGAAGCATTTAATGACAATGTTCGTCCCGGGCGATACGGGGCTGTGGGCGACTCACGGAAAAAATAGACCACCAAGCTCTTATCGAGAAGTTGCCATTGAAGTCATGCGGCACGGAGAATCGTGCAAGAGACGTGAATTAAAAGTGCGCATCGAGAGATTGTTGAACAATATTCGACAATTGAAAGGAGAAATAGACTCGTGGTCTTCATTCGCTGGCGATAATGTTTGAAAAAAAAGTAAATTTGGAGCCATGGAAGAGCTAACGTCCGTAAAATCTCTCCCACCTCGTTATTGGTCGAGGAGTGAGAGTGGTGGGTGCGGCGGAGGGGAAGGGGAGTGAGTATATAATCTCATGAAGACGGCTTCGAACAATCAGACGAACGGCAAGTGAAAAATGGAGGGGATCAATAAGGTTGGCAAATATGTCGATTTTCTCCCGGCGAAAAAACTGAACGAGTTGACAGCCGAGTCGGAATATCCCATCACCAATATACGGGAAGTGAACACCAAATATGGAAAAAAGTTCGTGATCGACATCCGCAACGAATTCACCGTGTTTCTACCGACGAGGATCAGCAAGGTGCTTGAAGCGAGTCCAGCAACATTTCAGACGATGTTGGCAGCAGCGTACAAAGGCGATCTCTGCATGGTGTACATCGGTGGAAAGTTTCACGGCATAGAATTCAAAAATGTGTCAAGCGAACCTCGCGATCGCGGTGACGATTGACATCAAGTGAATTGCGAGTGAAGAAAAAAAGTGAAGAAACTTGTCGCCCGAGTCGCTGTGGGGTCTCAAATTCACCGAGTCGCTGTGGGGTCTCGAATTCACCGAGGGTCGGACGATGTCGGTAGAGAAAATCCGGACCAGCGAACTTTGTCAACGTGGATCACGGACGATTTTGCCACCAGCAGCAGACATGTGTGTTTCACCAAAGCGCTTGATCCAGAAGCTGCGCCTAGAGATCTGACGAGAAGAAGAAATCTACGAAGCCTCCCCCCCCGCCCCCCCAGCTATTTGGAGAAAGTTTGTGTAAATAAGAAGAAAAAATGTTGTAATCAATAAAAAAATTTATTTTCTCATATCCTCTTTCAACCATTTTTCCAGACATTTAACATTTTCATAGGCACACTTGAATTTCGGGTCGAGAGTCGTATGGTAGGGACATCCGTTGTTTCGTAGCTCTTTTGACGCAAGTTTGTGCAACGATGGGCAGTTCAGAGTCTCCAGTTCGATAATCTCCGTTGCTTGGTCGGTGAATTTCTTCAACCACAGCGTTTTCTCCAATCCCTTGATGTAGACGATTCGAGCGTGTTGTAAGATTGATCGAATGAACATGGGGATCGTGTCGTGTGGAAAGTCGCCATCTTCCCATCGCAAACCATGGTAATTGCGTTCCAACCACATATTCGTACTCTTGTACTTTGCGGGCAGAGAGTGCCAGACGTACGGTGGTTCGAAGAGCAACGTCAGAGGCTTGCTGTCAACACTCGTCACCTCGACAATTGATATTTCCTTTGGGACGAATTGGTTGATCGGTCGCTTGAAGCCTTGCACGTCAACGATGAACTCCATGATGATGACTGAGGTGGCGCGCGACCTCAATTTTTTTTATATCAACTTTCTGACGCCGCCACCTATCGGATTGTACTCGACAATACGATCATGAAGAATGAGACAGTATGCGGAAGTATTGGCGGGAATATTGGTCTTTGATTCAAATTCGATGCGTACGTCAACGGGGCCGGATTTGAGAGAATCGTTCTGCTTCGAGCAATCAATGACAAGGAGAGGAGCATACTTTATGAAATCCAATTTTTTCAAACATGTCCAGATTCAAATTCCCATAGGGATAACTTTGCGAATTTAGGTAGAGTTTAACATCAGTGATGTCACAATTATCGAAATTGCTCGCATTTGCGCTTTTCTTATTTTTACGATCAGTCTGAAAGGCTAGAATGACATATCGCGGCTTCTCAAGTTGCGTAGATGTCTTCGCGGCCCACATGTGTTTTGAGGTCTCGGGGAGCATTGGGTATTCGTACAATTCCCACGAACGGAAAGTCATGGGTATCGGCGTGTCTTTACCGATAAACTTGAGAAGCTGAATTTTACGTTTATCGGAGAGTGTCACGTATGGTACGAGCCATTCTACTTTTTTCAACGTGAATTTAATGTCGACGTCGCCCGCGGCTTGCCATATCGCATTATCATCAGTCTTCGATCTCAATAGAATCAATTCATGCTTCGCGTTTACAACAATTTTTTGATAATCTTCAGCGAAACCGAGGATCATACTCAGCGGTATGCATACGTCAAAATTCCCATCAGAATCTGCGACAGCATGCCCGCTGCGGGCATCATACCAGCCGGCATTCTCAAGCTTATAGTTCTTGGATTGACTCGCGTATCCCTTCATCGAACTCGTTATGCCCACATTTTTACATCGATCTATTTCCATGGCATTGAGCTCATATCTCACTTCGTCGAACAAATAGGAAATGCCATTATTTGCGAAATGCGTATTGGCAGCCAGTGTACCATCGGCTTTGGTGACTCGCCCGCATACGCGTAGCAAACTTTGACTGAGACGTATGCATATGTCTTGATGCTGAATGGAAATACGTATTTCATCACTGTTATTAAAGGTTGTGGATGCATACGGCTGATGAGCATGAATCTCATAATGCGCGATGGAATCATCGAAGATGACGGGTGTTTTGATATCGGTTATTTCAGCCTCCATCTCAAACAACATACACACGCAATGCAGATTATATAGTTTTTTATGCGATTTTTCCACGTATTCGGAGACCCAATCTCTTCAAAAACAGCACGTTCTGCGTTGTTAGCGACGTGCGTGCCCATTGCGATTTAATGTGTAGTCGTATGGTAATTGTTTCACCGCGAAAGTTCACCAAATCACCGTCCTGATCCACTATTCGGAGCTGAATATTGTCTATCGTCTCGCTCGCGATTGGTAGATAAATTACGTGCGATGGAACCTCGATGATTTTATAGCCTGGTGGTACGGATGGGAAAAACTCGTGGATTGTGTGTACTCTTCGCTCGTTAATATAGGCGCCTGCTGTGAGGTTACATTCGACACGCAAGGCGTTCACTTTGAGAATGGTCACTAGATTATCCGATTGATGCTTTTCACCAGCTCTCAGTTTACGCGGCGCAAATCCTAGCATACGTCCAATAGAATCGGCGGACGTGAAATATATTTCATAATTACACTCGATTTCACTGCGCAGCGTATTGTGGTTGAGCCTAATGCGAATGCTAATTTGTTTTTTTGCTAGCTCTTTTTCCAAGTATGTCGCAATGTCGTCTATTTCATAACTCCCAGTAGGAATGACAAAAACTTCCTTGCCAACGTAAAATTTGTTGTGTCCAATGTCTATATTTGGAATAGAATTGTAGGTTAGGAGTTCGATAAGTCCGAGGGTATAACTCTTGTGGGGGGCGAGTTAAATGGGGGGAAAGTATTGAGCCTCGAGCATAGACGATGATCCCGATAAGGTCAACGTAAGACTGTTATCCATAATGGTGTTTGACAAACTGACTCGATTTCGTCATTATCATCCACTTTTATATAGAGAAAATTTCCCTCCTCGTTGTAGTAATTGTTGACAGAGAAACTTGAGACACAAATGACCACATTCGAATGTACCGTATTTCTGGTACCCCTTGTAATTATAATTTACGCTACCCACACCGAAGTATTTTAAAAGTTCAGCTGGTGGTTGAAGATTGCCGAAACTATCGAAATACTGGACTCTATTGTCAGTTTTTTTGTACGCCACCCAATCTGTGCCAGACCCCATATCCTCATCGAGATTTACAATTGCACATTCGTGTCGCCATGGACCACCCTTGGGCAATTGATTTCGCATGTAAACTCCACGAAAATAGGGGATTTTCATAATTTTGGCGTATTTCAGTAAATCGGCGTCGGTGAGTGGTCGGTAGGGTAGCTCTACTTTAAGTTTTTTGGCGCGATAAAAAGACCCATTCCCTGTTTGTACGGCTTGAGATGCACGCCTTTGCCCAATGCTATTGCTTCAATCGTTCGATTGTGATGCTTGCTTTGTTCGAGCTCAAGTTTCGCTGCTTGAGCGGCCTTGACCGCTTTGACTATGTCGCCGTGCCACCGGCTAGCGCTCCCACAGCGCTAAGACCGGCAAAGATGGGCACGAGAAACGGTAGGAAGCCACCGATTTTACGAGGCACGGGTAACACTCAAGGGGTACGCACTTTGCGCGTGCCACTTGCGACCCTCTTGACAGCTGCTCCGGCACCCTTTAAGGCTGACGCAGCGACTACACTTGAATCTTCACTCTTAACCATGGCTTCTCTCGCCGCATCGATAATTTTCTTCAAGCCAACAACTTTTGTCCCCCTCTTCTTCTTCTTAATCCCCATGCCGAATTTTCTCTTTGTTTTCATGATGCCTGTTACGGCAAGCGCATTTGCTTTCTCCCCAATACTAGCGTCCCTGGCGCGAACTCGTTGCCAAGCTCTCTCCTGCAATATTTTATCCGCAGAATGTCTAGCTTTGAGGTTTTCACGATTTTTCGAATACGCGATATCGTGCTCCTTGCAAGCTGCATCCAACGAATTTATTCCAGGATCGCCGCGTGCAAGACGTTTAGCTAGCTTTGTGCCGGGTCCGCAATACTGATACCCAGGCAAATGCAATTCAACGGGAAGATTGTTGATCATACGATTGAGGAGACCTTTACCAGACTTTCCGCGACGTTTAATCATGATCAAGGTTGACCCACGACTGAAGTGGTAATCGATATAAAAGCTCGTTTTATGTGAAAATTATGTCAGTCGCGACAAAGATGAAGAAGAAGCCGTGTGGAAAGCTGCCGGTAATAAACTTTGATGAATTTACACAAATTCGGGGCGGGGGGGAGGGTGGACGAAAGCGTCATGGTGATTTACTGCCAAATACGATTCGCGCAGTATTCTGCGGTCCCTCAAACTGCGGAAAAACCAACGCGTTGCTCACCCTTGTAATACACCCTAACGGTCTCAGATTCGAAAACGTTTATCTCTATTCAAAGTCGCTGAAACAACCGAAATACCAATTACTCGAAAAATTTCTCAAGCCAGTGAAGGAGCTCGAATATTATCCATTTAATGAGCATGAACAAGTGGTGTCACCGAGCGAAGCACGACCAAACTCGATATTCATCTTTGACGATATAGCGTGCGAGAAACAAGACAACGTCAGAGCCTTTTTCTCCATGGGAAGGCATGAGAACGTTGACTGTTTCTATCTTTCTCAAACATACGCTCGTATTCCTAAGCATCTCGTACGCGATAATACGAATTTCATAGTTCTCTTCAAGCAGGACGATTCGAACCTCAAACATGTGTACGATGACCATGTCAATACCGACATGTCATATACACACTTTAAAAATATATGCTCCGAATGTTGGAATTCCAGCAAGTATGGATTCCTTACAATTGACAAGGATAGTAGTATCAACGAGGGTAGGTATAGATGGGGATTCGATTCTTTCCTGCGAGTCAATAAATGACGTGCTCTTTGCTCCCATGCAAACAGTATTGCAAGTGTTGTGAAACTGACAACAGCATGAAGCGTCAACAGCTTTTGCAAGAAAAAGACGTTCTGCAGCAAATCGTCAAGGCTAATGATGCAATTAGGCGAAAACATCGAATGATAAAGATGGGCAGAGATAATGCTGATCAGGCGATGAAGGATGTCTTTAAGCCGATAGTCACACCATTAGAAAAGCTCGTTTCTCACAAGAACGAGATGCCGACAATGAAGCAGGAGGAGGAGGAGGAGGAGGAGGAAATCAAGAATGAAATGAGAGAAGAAGTAAAGTCACCCAGAGCTTCACCTTCAACAGAGATGTATGAAGATGCCAGAGATTCACTTTCCACAGAGGCGTATGACCACAAAGATGATGATGATGAAGAAGAAGAAGAGGATGAAGATTATTCATCGGATCGCGCCAATGAATTGATAAATAAATATCTCATATTATTACGCATGGGTAGAAAGAAAAGCCTGGATACATCGTATGGAGTACGAGTTCTCGCGAATGCGAAACTAATGATTGGCGATTCTCGCATAAATTTCGATTCTCAGCATATTCGTGTGGGGGAGAAAGATTATGCAAAAACTGCTGGATTAGCGGAGCTTCTATTTAAAAAAGTGCCAAACGTTGGGATTCTCGAACCGACGGATTTGAAAAATTATGAGAATATTATCATTGCCACGAATGCTCATAAAAAATATTATCGTCCCGACGGAGCTGTGCGACGTGAAAACAGTCACAAATTCAAGATTTATGTTTCAAAAATAATTCGTGCACGTACGGGTCGGGGGATGTCCGAGTATAAGAAAGCTAGAAAAAATATGCAATTTGATTATGTTTCCTGGGACAATGCGAATGAGCTTGTAGATCGTCTTCGATTACTCCACGCATCTCAAGCGGCAGGCAACTCATCGCATTCCAATGAAATCATATTGATTATCGAAGAATTGCGTGAGGCTGGAATTATTTATTAATGAAGCAAAACGATCGTTTTTTCACACATTCGCATGTTGAACGTTGATGTGTGTGGACTAACCGCGCCATGAATGATGACAAAAAATTGACGCTCGTGCGAGAGCTGCATAAGCCTGCACGAAGAAATTATACTCGTCGACACGTTGAAATTCGAGGTCTGGATGAAACGTGGCAAGCCGACATCGTAGATATGTCATCGTATGCGAGGCAAAACTCACAACATAAGTACCTCCTAACCGTCATCGATATATTCTCCAAATTTGCCTGGGCCATACCGTTGAGAAGCAAGAGCGGTAGAGATACAACGACTGCAATGAAAGGTATACTATGTCAGGGCCGTGTACCCAAGAACTTGCAAGTTGACCGTGGAAAAGAATTTTATAACTCTCAGTTTGAAGAGCTTATGAAAAAATACAATATTAACATGTACTCAACGTATAGCAACTTGAAAGCATCAATCTGCGAGCGTTTCAATAGAACGTTAAAAAATAAAATGTGGATGCAATTTAGTCTACGTGGAAGTTATAAATGGATGGATATTCTGGATTCTCTAATGACCGAATACAACAGCACCGGGCATCGCACCATCAAGGTGAAACCAAAAAATGTCAATACGGCAAATGAGAAACAGATCCTCCATCGTATTTTCCGCCAGCCTCGAGTAGGAAAAAAATCACAAAAATTCAAAATTGGCGATAATGTGCGAATCAGCAAATTTAAGCATGTATTTGAGAAGGGTTACACGCCAAATTGGACAACCGAAATATTCACGATATATAGAGTGAAGAAAAGAACAAATCCAACGACGTACGATCTCAAGGACCATCGGAACGAACCCATCGCCGGCTGTTTCTACGAAGAGGAGCTCCAGAGCGTCAAGCATCCCGACATTTACCTCGTTGAGAAGATTGTGAAGAAACGCGGTGATCGAATGCTCGTCAAGTGGTTGGGCTTCGACGATGCACACAACAGTTGGATCGACAAATCAGAATTGACAAAATGAAGAAATCAAATAAAATTTTTATTATTATACAAAATAGTTGTAAAAAAAGTTTTTGAATAATCATTCAAAAATTCGTAAAAAAATATTTTTTTTTCTCCCTTAGACCGCAAGAGTTCTCTCTCCTTGGTATTCTCGGGAGATGTTTGCATGCGTGCGTAACCCACTCGATTCATTGCTCTCGAATCTCGAATCTCCCTCCATCTTACGCTCATCTCATACACGATTTGCTTACGTTCTAGGCACGAAAGACTTCAACGTCTCTTGTTTTCGACGACCATTCTCCGCTTAGGGGAGGGAAGAGGTATTTTTGGCATTGAATTTGAGGAGATGAATTTTTGGCATTGATTTTCATACGGTTTTTAGTTATTTACACACCATTTTACAGCTTGGGGTTTTTTCATCTTAATATTCCATATCGTCGGAAGCATAACCCCATGGAAGAGTGTCCGTGGAATCTGGGATTAGCACTCTTTTGTCATCTCTCCAGCTGAGAGCAACTTTATTTTGCATCGCCGTGTGAACAATGTGTTTTTTACTCATAATCAATTGTTGCGCCTTGACGAGGTTTTCGTGCGCAAACAAGCAATTTTTGAAATCGTCGAATGTGATGGATTTCAGGGTTGACCGCCTAATGCCCTTAGCTCTCTTCTTTACATCGCCACAGTCGAGGATCTTAAACGAGTACAATTTCGCTCTCAAGCCCACAAATTCCGTCATAATATGACCATTGTTCTCATCTTTCATGAGGCCTAATACCTTTTTATTTCGCAAGGGCATATCGTAGGGATTGTTTGGGGAATAATCGGACGTGTCAAACTTGTCAATGTCACACTTGATCGTTTCGTAAATGTCAGGCACGCTGAAGTGATAAATGAGACTATCAGTATCTGTATACAACAATTTTGCATGATTGTTAAATCTTTCGAGTATGTAATTGTAGTGAAAATCGTAAATCCAGAGTTTGGAGATATCGAGGATTGAGAATCCTGTGTAGATGGGCTTATTGAATAGAACGCACGCTCTATTGAGCTCGATTATAACGATGTCATTGTCAAATATGGTGCAGCTATGAAACGTTGGCTTGGCGATTTGCGCTTCTGCTCCCCACCGCCCCTTCCACTTTGTTACAAGTCGCACTTCCCGATGTTTCCTCACATTTTCCATTGTTTTACCAAAGACCGCGTTGTTCATGAGTTTATAAAAAATTTTCTCAAAGTCATTGTTAGATTTTTTTCTCAATTCCGTATTTACAGCAATGTATTTTTTTAGCCAAGCGCGCTGCTGGAATTTGAGGATTCTGTGCATTTTTGTGACGCGAAGTCCCAATTTCAAGCATTGCTTCAAATTTCGATAATGAATTACATACTTTTCTTTTCGCATTAGCGTGGTTGTTAATTTTTTCTGAGTGCTCCCATGCGGGACGTAGTGTTCGGGGCACAAGGCAGATCTTTGTGTGTGTTGTGTAAGTCTCGAGGATACTCTAAATCAACTTCAAGAATGTATCCCGTTTCACCGTCATCCGGAATACTCTCGATACGTTCCTCGAAATCGTCTACCCAAACGAACGCGCCGTAGGGCAGTGACTCACACATAGCTGCACCATACAGATTATTAACATCGTAATACATTAAGTATGACTCTGGCTCGTTTGCATTAAAATCATCTTTCATGTAGCGATTATTTGCTTTCGCATACCTATTGCAGCACTGCGCTACTCCACCGCGAATACCTCTCTCGATGAACATCAACATGTCAACGTCGGCGAAAAGTTCGAGTTCGACATTGGTACATTTTAACATTGCATCAAAGGATAGGCCGGGGGCGGTGAAATAATGCAATGGATCGAGGTCATATGTGCTGATGCAATTTTGACGAAAATTTTCAAATATGTCCGTCAGTAGGAGTACATCGGTTTTCAAGTACAAGTCGGAATATTCCCCCAACGTTTTAATGTCAAAGATTGTCCAAATTTTGCAAGCGTGTGCGTAATCGTCCACCGAGATATCCTCATTATTGAGTCGAGAGAAAAATTTATCTTTAGCGGGCAATTCCGTCTCATCGAGTCGCTGCCAAGAGTCCAAGTAGTCATAGGGAAACACACCTTTCCTCGTCAATAATTCAAATTCCCTGGGTTTAGCGCAATGCTTACGTGTCACTATTTTTTGATCGTCTTTCAGATAAGACGCTAATTTTCCAATGCTACCCGCCATAAATCTCATAGAGTCGATGAATCGGTACTGCACGCGTGTGCCTTTGACGCACTTTGAAAATGAAATATATTTTTCCTTGTTAATGGGGAGAAGACTGATCGATCCCTCGAATGTTCGAGCCAATGCGACTATTAAAAAGTGTGCATCGTATCCCGACAAATTGTGAAAAATTATGGGAACAACGTGGCTATTTTTGTAATTTAAATTGCATCCTTGATGAGCAGCACCACGAAATTTCCCCGTAAAATGACAATGATCTCGCACTCTCACTTGATTAGGAGCAAAAGATTTTTCACAAACGTGACATTTTTCAGCTAACTTGAAGCTTCGACTTTCGTCCACGCTCAAAGGTTTCATCGGTACGACTGTCTGAAAAATTACATTCAATGAGTGGGCCAGTTCTTCCAAGTCGCGCATGAACCATTCAATACAGTCTTTTCCACGATTCACTCTGTACTCTGAGAGCGCGTCCTTAAAACTACAATGCTTATAGTAGGCAATACTGTGGGGAGTATGCTTCTGATAGTTTACAGTGTTAGTCTGCGATGCTGCGACCGGTTCGAGCAAACATTCCAAATCTGCATAAATTACAAATGGAACTATCTCCTTGTGCTTGTAATTTTTGAATTTCAATATTGTGTTGGTAACTTTGGGAAACATAACTCGGCAATTATTACTACAGTCCTTTTTGTGCCTTTGCAATATTTCTTCTGTGATGAAGTAGCACAAACATCGGTCGCAAATCCACGTGTAGCGTTTTCCCCTGGAGGTCTGCGCACTCACGAGCCTCGAAATGTTTTTAATCCACGAAAAATGATGATACACCTTGGGAACACCTGCGTCCTCCTCCTCCTCCTCCTCCTCCTCCTCCTCCTCCTCCTCCTCATCGATTTCCGCTCTGATCATGAGTAGATGAATAGTTGGTTTATCCGACATTTGTTTACTCAAATATATCGGCACAATTTTACTAGTGCCGTCTTTTGTCACGCCGTCAATCCCGTACACGTGGATCGATAAGCCATTCGATTGCTCAAATTTTTTAATATTTAACAAACTCATGGGAAAATCCAGGCCTTCATAGTTGAGCACCTCGCTGTAATGAGGATACGAACTCTTACGTACAGGATTCCCCCTCGGTGGTGGGGAGAGAGCTGCTGTGACGGACCAGAGAAAACAATAGGGGTCATTGTTTTCAATATTGATGACGGCCCGTTTCATCTGTATATCCCGCGGGAGACGCCTGTACGTGGATAAGCTTCCTCGCAGTGGTTCGTACTTGTTAATGTTTACAAGTAGATGTGAGATTTCATGTAATGTCCAACCAGACTCTTTCTCCTGAAAGTCCTCGATTTTTGTCGAGAGTTTTGATTGGACGTACTCGATGAACCACTCGCTAATATCGCTCGACGGTAAGATGATTGCGTTTTTCGTTTGAAATGTCTTTTCCTCCTCAATGATTTCATTCACCTTCATGAGGTGAAATTTGCACGCTAATGTCACATTCACCTTCACGTTACCCTCCTCTCGCACAATGTTTTCCAATTTTGCGATAACCACATGCATCGCATCTTCGAGGAAACTTTGCACATCTTTGTGCTCGAAATTCACAATGGAGCCCGTCTTTATCCGACTTTGAAATGCCGCCTCAAGATCGACCCACTTTAGTTTATCACTAGCATCGCTCACACCAGCACCGCTTACACCAGCACTGGTTACACCTGCTCCACGCGCGATTTTTTCCCTCAACGACGACAACGTTGCTAATGTCGATTGAATTTTCAATTTTCGACCAACGTTAAGCCCCGGTTTTTTCAATGTTTTCCCCAAGAGCTTGACGTGCACGTCACAATACTTTTGCCACTTTTCCGCCTGCGAATACCGCGCACTCTTCAACGTATCGATAATTTTGTCGCAATCGTCCATGATGACTGCTCAATGAATCGAAATCAAATACGCATGTGGAAGGGCTGATGAATATATTTGAGAGAAAAATCTCTATATAACCGCGCGCGCGCGTATGTGTGTGTGTATGTGTGTGTGTGTGTGTGTGCAGGGACGCGCGCCCGCCCGCTCGAACGTCGAGTTTGTATACACAAGATCGAGTTCTAAACAGCGAGACGTTGTGTGTAACTCTTCAATCTTGAACGCAAATTTCTCGATAATTTTCTGCCTTACCGATGAGAGGGTAACCACACATTGTGCAAATCGTCGGACGGTCGACACCTCTCACTCAACACCTCTGATGACCACCGAAAAAGCGTCTGATTTCTACAATGCATAGAAAAAATCTGACGAAATCCCGTCGCTCTCTTTTCTTCCACCGCCAAAATTTCAAACGTCCGATAAAAACAATGCGTAGAAAAAATGACACGAAATTCGGCGGCCATATTGACCTCCTGTCACTCGTCCGCCGCTGCCGGGATAAACAAATTCTGAGAAAAGTCATTCGCTGACAGGTTTCAACACGTCACAAAGCTATCGCGCGGCGAGGGGGGGGGGGGTCCCTTTGGCACGGCGTCCGATGACTCACCACCCACAAATGTTTAAACAATTTTTCTGAGAAATGAGACCCCCCACTCTTCCTCCCGCTCCTCCTTCTGGCGGGGGGAAGGGGGGGGTCCCTTTGACACGGCGCCCGACGACTCACCACCCACAAATGTTTAAACAATCTTTCTGAGAAATTAGACCCCCCACTCTTCCTCCTGCCCCTCCTTCTGGCGCGAGGGGGGGGGGGGCTCCCTATTAGTACAAAGCACCACAACTCTTTGTCAGTCATTGCGCGGCCTCGCCGGGGGTGGGGGTGAAAACTTTGAAACATAATTAATCGAATAGCAAGAATATAGAAATATAAATTTACGAACGTTCGAAAAAAAACGAGCCATTTATTCGAACGTCTTTGAATTCGAAAATAAAAATTACGAAAATGAATGTTTCGAAATAAATTTATATTGAAAAATAAGACTCAAGCGCGTCATAAGTTCCGATTAGCAAATAGTAAGAACGTCACAATTTCGAACAATATATGCAGCGAGAGGCAAAAAAGTCGAACGACCAAAATATCGAACGCTTCGGAAACCACATTGTCACCAGATGGGTCCGATAGATGGCGCCAGGTGCACCACGTGGTCCGTCTCGTAGGCCAGGCGAGTCTGGCAACACACGACTGGGAAAATCTTTCAATCTGCCAAATGTTGACTTCACATTTAGCAAAAAATATATAGAATAGAACCCTAAATTACAGAATGTGTAAAAGGTCCGCATCATGTTTTTTTTTTACAATTTAACAAATAGAAATCGGTCTTTGTTCCCTTCAAATGTTTCGTGTGCCCAATTAAATTGAAGTATATACTTGTCGAATTTGTTCTTCAGAAAATTTCCTGCTAAGATAAGCTTTTAGAAAAATGTGCAAACATTTTTTTTTCTTGCAAGATTAGCAGTGAAAAAAGTAAGCCAACTTTTTTCAAACCAAAATAAAACAAGCAGTTTGTAGTGAAACTCAAAAAAAAAAAAATTTTAATGGAAAAAATTAAAGCTAAAAAACGCGTTTTTTTAAATAAACAAACATAACATTGTAGAATGGCATTATTTGGAAACTTCAAGCACGGATTCTGAAAACTGAGAGAATTTAACGGCGGAAATAATTATTCCTCAATGTTTTTAGATCGGTTTAATGGAAGGAATAGCCGCTAAAAAAGAGGTGGAACTGAAGTAAAGGAGATGGAAGTAAAGAAGGAATAGATAAATAAAAAAGGATGAGAACTATGTTGGAGAGACCAAGGGCACGTGAAAATGTGACGAGAAAACAGAAGGAAATACCAATGGGAAAAAAAGATAGTGAAAAGAAACTAATTATGTTGGGAAGAAGGTGACCAAAGATGGAGACAAAAAAGGAAGGTAGACGGATGGATAAGAGAAAGCAAAGAAGAAATAAACAACGAGGATAAGGTGATAAAGATAGAGAAATACGGTCAAATAGTAGCTGACGTGGAGGGAAAAAAAGAAAATAACGAAGAGGACGAGAGAATGGAGAGATGATAAAAAATGAATAGAGGGGGAAAGAAAGTAAAAAATGTAGGGAACGAGGATGAGGAAGAGAACAAGAGAACGAAAGAGAGAGACAGAGGAGTTGAAGTGGAAAAGAGAAAAAAAGCAAATGTGGGAACGGATAACGTCGGGAAAGGATAAGAAGAAGCAAGCACGGGGACAAAAGAAGAGTGGAGAGTGTAGGAAGGAAAAAGAAAAATGGGAAATGTAAAGAGGTTGAAGTGAGAGGAAGAACATTTACAAGGCCGGAAAATAAGGGTTAAAACAATGTACGATAGTGATAGAAGTATAGAAGGGATTGTATGAGGAAAGGGTAAAAAAAAACTATACAGCACATATGAGTATTAAAAAAAAACGATTAATTATTTTTTAACTTTATTTCGGCATTATAATATAAGCAAAATCAGAGCTGGTGGACTCTGCGTGGTGGTTCCAAACAAACCGACCGGCACATAGGACACCGATGGTCCTCCTCACTCCAAATTCGATCGGCACATGATGCGCAACTGCAGTGATGCCCGCACGGCCAATAAATATGTGTGGCTCGTTGGATATAACATATCCGGCATACACCTGTAAAAAAAAATTTGAAAAGGGCAGGACATATACTTTTTAAATATAACATTCAGTGTACATTAAATAATAATGACATCGACGATTCAAAAAATACTGGCGCTTAGACAATCAATTTTCTATTGAACTATTTCTCGAATATTGTAGGGGCAAATAACATGACTGAATTTCAAAAGTTATCTATGATTCGTCATAATATGGCAATGTATATTTTCCGTAGATCCAATTAAAGTGCCCTCAACGGAATACTGACCCTGACCCTAATGCAAACATTGATTCTGCAAAATAAAAGCGCTGTATTTCCCTCCAGTGCTTGAAAAAAACACTGGCGTCAACCACAGATCACGTTGACTCCGAAGAGAAGTGACCCGACGGGACTGATGCCTGACGGCAAGGTACACTACAAACACTCACTCATTTGAGATTTATGCCACATATTAAGAAAAGTACTCGAAATTGGAATGCCCTAAATAGACTTTGTAACCGTAACAATAGTGTAACAATTCATCCAGACAAGTATGAATGTCGTATTTCCCTCCAGTGCTTGAAAAAAACACTGGCGTCAACCTCAGATCACGTTGACTCCGAAGAGAAGTGACCCGCCGGGACTGATGCCTGACGGCAAGGTACACTACAAACACTCACTCATTTGAGATTTATGCCACATATTAAGAAAAGTACTCGAAATTGGAATGCCCTAAATAGACTTTGTAACCGTAACAATAGTGTAACAATTCATCCAGACAAGTATGAATGCCGTATTTCCCTCCAGTGCTTGAAAAAAACACTGCCGTCAACCGCAGATCACGTTGACTCCGAAGAGAAGTGACCCGCCGGGACTGATGCCTGACGGCAAGGTACACTACAAACACTCACTCATTTGAGATTTATCCCACATATTAAGAAAAGTACTCGAAATTGGAATGCCCTAAATAGACTTTGTAACCGTAACAATAGTGTAACAATTCATCCAGACAAGTATGAATGTCGTATTTCCCTCCAGTGCTTGAAAAAAACACTGGCGTCAACCGCAGATCACGTTGACTCCGAAGAGAAGTGACCCGCCGGGACTGATGCCTGACGGCAAGGTACACTACAAACACTCACTCATTTGAGATTTATGCCACATATTAAGAAAAGTACTCGAAATTGGAATGCCCTAAATAGACTTTGTAACCGTAACAATAGTGTAACAATTCATCCAGACAAGTATGAATGCCGTATTTCCCTCCAGTGCTTGAAAAAAACACTGGCGTCAACCACAGATCACGTTGACTCCGAAGAGAAGTGACCCGACGGGACTGATGCCTGACGGCAAGGTACACTACAGGCATTAAACGTCTTTGGATCTATGCTATATATTATGAAAAGTGCTCGAAATCGTAATTCCCGTAACTAACTTTGTTTATTTGTTGAATATCAAATAATGGCGCCTATACGTGTTGCCTATTCGGCTCAATTAGAAAATCAGGTAAGTGGGAAAAATTTATGGAAATTCTGATTGATTATTGGTATTGACACAATTTCGAAAAATTCACTTCAACAGATTTATTTTAAATATTATGCGATACTTTTTGTTGCGTCAGTCATCATATGCTAAGTATTTTCATATCAATGTGATTGAATGAATTAATAGTACATTGTGTACCAAGGAGGCAAAGTGGGACTTTTCAACGCCGAGCGCGATGTTTCAGGTACCGTAAGGCCTAGTTTAGGTACCGTAGACACGCACGAAAAAGCGAGGAAAACGTGGCTGCGTTATACAACATTTTTTATTTCACACATTTTATTTCATCAACACTGTGGGAACATGTTGTTATTGATGAAAAAAAACCAATGCGTTTACCAAATAATTTGATACAATCAAAAATTATTTTCCGTTCTGAATTAATTACTCGTTCATTACCGAAAATATCAATATTTCACTGTACAAGTCCACTTGAAAAATGTAATGATATTTGCCTCATCCAATTGATGGTGTTTCCAAATAAACTTTGTAAAAACTTGTGATCAAATCCGGTTTCATTCATGTTACCATTGATATCGAAAAAAACTAAACGCTCCACAGTAGTAATAACAATCACATTGATATGGAAAACCCCTCTAAGAAAGGAAAATATATGTACCAGTAATGACATAATTGGAATAAAATCTGGCCTTTCCTCACGAATTACAGAAATGATAAAAAAAAACAATTTCATACCACGGAATAATAAAATGGCGGACAGCTCATATGAACTATAGATAACACAAGCGCTCATAAAAAATGGATAATAAAAGAGATCTTAGAGCTACGATGTAGGAATCACAAAAATGAAAAGAAAAACACACATTAGGTGAAACCATTAAAATATATTGCACAGCCGACCTTTTTTGGTGATTTTCGAAAAACTGTAACGTGGTTAAATTGTACCGTTGTACCGTTTGTTATCGTTTCGCGAGCGGCTCCCTACTTTTTATTTTCAAACTAGTTCGACAAATCCTATTAATTGGCACTGCTTGCTTCGTTTTTCCGGCCTATTTCGAGATCGCTATTCATCTTTTCTTTGCCACCTCCAATGTTTCTAACAGTTAGGCTTTCGTCACTGCTATACGCTTTGTACATTTTACCTGACTCATCTGCCATTCCGTTCTTTGTTTTCAAATAAATAAACTAATCTCATTTTTTCCGGCTCGCGCTCCTGGTGCCCACCATTTCTCCTCTTTTTGATTTGTAAATTTGTTAAATCATCCTTTTCTTTCATTTTCCATTAACTTTTTCTGACTGCCCCCGTTTTCTCCACTCTCAAAAACTATTCCCAGCATGCCAGTCGTCTTTCGTCTTATGAATATTATTTTCATTAATGTTTCGTTATATTTCCTCCAACTCGCTCCGCTTCCTCTACGCTAAAAAAGATTCAGTACATTCGATGACGTCATTTCTTCCGCTTTCCCACTTTTTCCTACATGCTGGTTCAGTCGTTTTTCAGCTCCCTCCTATACTCCCCTTTCAACTATTTTTTTTTCTACGGCTCCATCATTTTACTCCTCCTGGATTCATCTGTTCACAACGCAATCGATTTCGAATCCATGATTCAAACCCATCTACCCCGTTCTTGCTTCCGACTTTGTTCCTTTCTCCTGCTCGCGATTAGTGAATTTTTTCGCATGTTTTTTGCGTTCAATTTTTATTTTTCTTTTCTGCGGTCTGTTGCCTTTTCCTCCACTCTCAGAAACTATTCCTAGCATGCCAGTCGTCTTTCGTCTTATGAATATTATTTTCGTTAATGTTTCGTTACATTTCCTCCAACTTGCTCCACTTCCTCTAAGCTAAAAAAGATTCAGTACATTCGATGAAGTCATTTTTTCCGCTTTCCCACTTTTTCCTACATGCTGGTTCAGTAGTTTTTCAGCTCCCTCCTATACTGCCTTTTCAACTATTTTTTTTTCTACGGCTAAAACATTTTATTTCTCCTGGATCTATCTGTTAATTTTCCAATTGTTCTCGAATTCATGATTCAAACCTATTTACCCTGTTCTCGCTTCCGACTCTCGTCCTTTCTCCTGCTCGTAAATAGTGCATTTTTTCGAATGTCTCCTTTTTATTCAATTTTGATTTCTTTTCTGTTATCAGCCCTCTTTTCCTCGAGTCTTCAAAACTCCTTATCGCATTCCTTTTCATTGTCTTCTTTTACGCTTTATTATTATTTTTTGAGTCCCTCATTCATCTTTTCTTCGCCACCTCTTATATTCCTTTCCGTCATTTCTTTCTCTACTACATCCTCCTTTTTGAGTCTATCCAGTATTTATTTACTTTTTTTTTTACTGATTATTCAATCTCATGTTGCCTCTGCTTTCCTCTGACCCTCACCTCTTCTCCTTCTTTCGTTTATTCATTTCTCGAATTTTTTTCCCATTAAGTTTCTTCCTAGCTAACAATATTCATAAAGTTTTACCATCTTATCGTACCTTTTTGATTCTTATAACATTGAACGGCCATCATTTACTAAACTATTACATATTGACCAAAATATCTTGCATGTTTTTTTTTTCTTCGGCGTAGTGCATATAATTGAATGGTTGTTTAATTGAATTTTTCTCCATTGCTAATAGACGCTACAAAATTGCTACTTAAACCCCAAACGTGCAATTTTTCAATTCATTACATCGTTCAAGGGTTGTGGCCAGATTTTAAGTCACTATGTTCGAAATTTACTAGAGTCTCAAGAAAATTTCGCAATATTATTATTCCCTGCTTCTTCGACGGTTTCCAGTTGATTCGTTGCTACCCGAAGCTGGTTTTGGGCATCTTGCAACTGCGCTTGTAGTCTCGAGTTCTCGGCAGCTACCTCTTCCCGCTGCCGTGCCAGGGCTCTCTTTTTCAACTCTGTAATTTCACAAAATTATTATTTTTTCGTATTTCCCCCCCATAAAGCTTCTACAATTCTTACCTTTCCTCCTTTTATTTCTTTTTTGATTTTTTTCGGAGGCCCTTTCTTCGGGAACTGCCGGATTTTCCCGTCTTATTTTCCTTCTCCTCCTCTTTTTTTTCCTACTCGGAACCACTATAAAAGTAAATTGGCATTACTTTTGGTTACAAAGAAACACTACATTGGTCTTATAGAGTGCTAATGACATTCAGGCATTGCGAACGTTATTTAGTTGAAATTCATGAAAATTACCTGCACTGCCTATGGGCTGCTGTTCGCCTCCGACTTCCATGGATACTTCTGCCTGATCATCTGAAAGGTTTAAAAAACGATCGATTAATTCATAATTACATTAATTTCGAAACGAATTTCAGCACAATATCAAACCATTGCTATCGAGGTCCAGCGATGCCGTCGGTCGTTCGTCGTTCGGCCGGTCCTCGTCAGAATTTCCAAATGAAGGTCCAGGTAGGTTGTTCTCTGCACACCACGAGTTCATAAATATAAAAATGTTAAACATTGAACTTCAAAAAAGATAAGCCAATTTGAACATTATTTCCGGGAAATCAATAGCAATTACCATCGACGTCATGCACCAGTCCAACTTGTTCCTCCTTGTCCATCAAAACCTCTTCCGCTTCGGCCTCGATTGGACGGTCGTTGGTTCCATTAACGACTGACTCATCGGAATCAGAATCGTTCTCGTGAACGACTGAAAACGAAAAATTATATACATATATATACGCAGTTCGTTTGGTCTTGGCAAATAATCTATCCAGCAAGTTAATTAAGCATCTACTTCTGAAATAAAAAATTGATAAAATTACTGTTTTCTGGAGCTGTTGGTGGTACATCCACGTTGTCCATGAGCCAATCTGGTCTGTTGTCAGCGAAGATCGCGGGGTGATAGTCCGGATCTTGTTCTAGTAAGGAGAAAAATAAAATTCATATTAAAACTGTTGCACGCACCATAAGTAACAAGATACAATAATTGAATTGCAATTTCTACAACTAAATTGACCGGACCGGAAACTAAACGAAATTTCAACTGCTCACACATATTCACTTGTTTCCAGTTTTTTTCACATAATTAGCTGCAGATATAATGCTATACATTCAAGGTACTACCTAACGGTACGACTACCGGGGGCTCTTCCAATTCGAACTCGTCACCCTCTCGTGCATTGCTTTCCCTGGCAATGAGATCGTCGACGTTTCCCTTGAGCGATGCGGCTTTTTCAAGGAACTCCCGTGCCGTAATTTCTCGAAAGTGTAACTCTCGCCACGCTAAAAAATATACGAAAATATGTATTCATAAACTTGTAGTGAGTTGCATCCTCCACTCCACTCATTCCACTCATTATCGGAAAGCTATCCTACACTATATTCCAACTTCATTACATTTCCCTTATTTAATTTTTTGTTACAGCGAGTGATGATTTATGCAATTCATACCTTATAAGTCTATAATAGCTTCCAAGAAAAAGTACTATTCCAAACAAAATTGCGCCGCATTGCAATTATTTGTTCACATATCCTACGTATTTCAATAAGAGTAATCACTACCTTCGAAGAGATGTTTTTGCTTAAAAACCGTCGAGTATCGCGCGCGCCGAGCTACTCTGCAGTTGTTTTTCAAGCGCTGAATATCCGTTTTAACATCGGCTTGTAATTTCAGGAGCTTGCCTGTACAAAAAATGTAACAATTATGGGCAATGCTTCATATGAACTGGATTCTTTTCGTAACTTGTAACAACATCACAATACTACAATCGACACTCACTGACGAAATCCCAGGGCGCAGGGCGATTCTGCATTCTCTGCCCCAGTCGACTGTGGTACGATTCAATGACGTTATTAGTTCGCCGACCGAGTCCATACACGCTGAAACCCGCTGGCGTGACAGTCCGAAGCCAATAACGCTCGTGGTACCGACAAAAAATCGCGTATTTCGCCTTCGTCCTCGGCGATAAATTGTCGACGGTGGTGCGATACAGGCCCTCGATCAGATCTTGCGGCAAGTACGCTAGTGCCAAGATCTTTTTAAAAAAGTCTTTGGCTTCGGCATCATCCCGAAGCAAGCGCCGCAGACCTAGCGCTTTGGCTTTTTGATAAAGCGCCTGAAAAATAATAATTTCTTGTCAATTATTGGTTCGTGTAGGTCGCATTACATGCTTACACGTTACAAGCATGTTTCGTGATAAAAAAAAATTATAAATATGTTTAAACTTCAAACTTTTGAAGAAAAATGAGACTTTAGGCTTGCTGGACATCATGGACGTCCGGTAACGATATAACCTAGTATATACTGAAGGGTACCTACACGGTCGTAGTGAGTATTGCACCCTGTGCTATGAGCAGTGGTGAATACGCGGGTTACAGCATTTCGCAATCCTCTTTCGAAATCGCTCATCGCCAGTTTTATGGTGTTGGAGGGAATTATGGCGTTCCTCACAAATCGCAAAACTGCTTCGTACGCTACTTGCGTTTTCGAGGACATGATTGTCCAGATGAAAGGGAATCCCTGAAATGCATATCAATGGCATAAAATTGTAAACACCGAATAGGAACCAATAAGAGAAAGCATATGGGGCATTCCATGCCGATTCGACCTGGGTCTGACCCTTCACCTCTCCGATTTGACCCACGATTTTTCACGTTACTGTAGTATTGCAGAAATACACTCAGAGAGTTTTCAGATTTTCTTGGGACGATTCAACTTGGAAATATATTTAATTTAAGAAAAAAACAGTATTGGCCACATTAAAAAATCTGCAAAAAAAATCACAAATATCATGCATCAAATATAATACTTACATGGTTCATTTTGATGCCTATTATCGTGAGCAGCTGGTATACTCCTTCGATTTGGGGCCTCGATCGGAACGTCGCATCAATGAACAGTCGCGTGACCTCGCTCATTTCTTCGCGTACGAAACAAGGATCATAGAAGATCGCGTGCTTTGCGTCGTTAGCGTCGATAATGACGTTCGCCGAGAAACGACCTGTATCGTACTCCAAATTTCGGTCGAGTTCAGGATTCGTTAATTGTTCGACGAATTCCTCAATGGTACGTGGGCACCGAGGGTAACGTTCCCTCCTGCACTCTTGCATGAACCACCGGAGCTCCTTGTAGGAGACTTTTTCGGCAGCATCTGGATGACTGTACAGGAAAACGATTTATAGTTATGACATACTTTAATTTAGATAATAATTTTCCTATCCTTCCAATTTCGAGAAGAAGTGCGTTAAAAGTCGAGATCATAATGTTGTACCGAAGAAGGCGGCATCGTGCCGACATTTATATTTTTTAGGAGTGAACTGTTTTTTTTTTACCGTTATACCTTAATGTACTTTTTGAGTGTGGTGATGAAAAAAATGGAATCGACTTTTTTTTTTGCATTAAGATTGAAGAACAAAATCGACGATTTCAAAATGACATCATGTTTTGAGGTTTCTTTTCACATTCTCAACAAAACTTTTACCAAATTGAAGATTTTTAATACTAGTTTTATCTACATTATATTTAGGCACGGTACTTGTTCTATGTTCTTTTGTAATTGGAAAAAAAAGTGCCGCACCAACTCAATAATTACGTTCATGGCAAAAAATGACTTTTGGCGTTAAAATTGGAATTGTGCGGCACTTCGATATATAATAATCTTTTTTTTTCAAAATACAAAAAAAAATAGAACAAATAGCGTGCCTACGATAAAACTGATCGTAAAAATCTTCAATTTGGTCAAAGTTTTGTTGATCATTAGAAAAAAAAACTCAACATATGATCTCAGAACAAAATCGTCGATTTTGATCTTTAATCTTAACAAAAAAGAAGAAGAAAAATCGATTCCATTTTTTTCATTACCACACTCAAAAAGTACATTAAGGAACTAACGTTTTGGAAACAACAATTAAATTCGGTCCATTTTTGGACGAGTTATGATCAACCGAAAAAACCATCGAATTTTGGAAAATAAAAATATCTCGTTACTTAATGAAGCAACAACTTAATGAAAAAAAAAAAATCAAGTAACATTCTTTTGATGCACAGAACACAACAACAAACTTTGAGCCAATTGAAACAATGCTAGGTTCTGAAGTGGTTGAGTTGACGTGGAATGCCCTGTATATATTTGACTGCAGACTGCATCTTCATTTTTTTTTTTTGGTATATTGTTACGGTTTGTTATTTTGTATCAACCGATCGGTCTCAAATTCGTGAAGCTTCGTGTTGTTGTAAACAAAACATTGTCCGTTTAGTATAACGGATAATACGATACCATGTCGAGTTTATATTAATTTTCGGCAAGAGCAAACGATTTGAGATTCTCGATTTGTATTCTCGATTCGTCTGTTATAACATTGTACACATCAACTGGCCACACAAAATGCGCTTTTGATTTATAATACTCACACAGCAGCCAAAGAATCGTACAGTGCCTTCAAGCCGTACCAATGGTGGGACAACGCCTCTTCCAAAGCCTGCTTGAATCGCGCCACATCTTCGACACTTTCATCCGGCAAACAAAATTCTGAATGGGGATTCAGATCTATAATCACGTCGTTGATTATTTTCGCCGTGCCTTGGCAAATGGTTTTATTCTTGCAACGGACATAACTGGAATATGGAATCAATTTTCACAATTATTTACAAGTACAGAAAGTCTAGGAAACCTGTTGAAAACACTTATACAAGACATTATATTGTAAGTTACAGCTTGTTTAAAAAGTGACTCTACATATGGCCGGGGCTACGAATAATGTTTCAGTGTAAATAAACAATACTACATTGAATCGATTGTGAAGTATTACAAAATTGCTAAAAGGAAATTAACAAATTCTGCAATGGGCACAGAACTGCGAAAACTCATTGGATCGAAAATCATATTTATAAAAAGTTATAGATATATATAGTGATAAATAAAAAGTTTGTTTGAATTCTTCACAGTATATCCTGCAGCTTTTACGCTGAAAGAAATATTAATTTTTTATTTATTCTCTACGACCGTACTTCTTGGAGCTATCTGACAGAACGAAAAAGGATCCTTTTTGCTTTGATCATCGATATATTAGCACCCAATAACCACACAAAGAATAAAACGGTAGTTTCGGAAATTAGAAGAGCTCGCCGAAACGATCCCGTTCAGAATTTTCTGAATATTTTTTTTTTGTTTTACTAGCGGTACTGTTTTCAGTAAGAGAGAGAAATGTCACGTTTTTCGTTGTTTTAGTACATCGATCGCACATTTACAAATATCGATATAGTGACTAATATTTCCAGATCGTTTCACAGTTGAGTGTACCCCCAACAGTCATGGAAATCTTTTGGAAACTTTGAGCAATTTTTTCATCAATCAGTCCGAGAAAATGGTTCCGTGGATCGATTTACAGCGATATGAACGAAACGAAAAAATGTTTACAGCGTATAGAAAAGATTCCTCAATATTTCAATATAGAAAAGTTTCTGAAATCTTTCACTGCGCTAAGCCAAATTTTCACAGAGCTAGCTAGCGCAGTGGGGAAAAAGAAAAAAATGTTTACAGCGTATAGAAAAGATTCCTCAATATTTCAATATAGAAAAGTTTCTGAAATCTTTCACTGCGCTAAGCCAAATTTTCACAGAGCTAGCTAGCGCAGTGGGGAAAAAGAGAAAAATGTTTACAGCGTATAGAAAAGATTCCCCAATATTTCAATATAGAACAGTTTCTGAAATCTTTCACTGCGCTAAGCCAAATTTTCACAGAGCTAGCGCAGTGGGGAAAAAGAAAAAAATGTTTACAGCGTATAGAAAAGATTCCTCAATATTTCAATATAGAACAGTTTCTGAAATCTTTCACTGCGCTAAGCCAAATTTTTACAGAGCTAGCGCAGTGGGGAAAAAGAAAAAAATGTTTACAGCGTATAGAAAAGATTCCTCAATATTTCAATATAGAACAGTTTCTGAAATCTTTCACTGCGCTAAGCCAAATTTTCACAGAGCTAGCGCAGTGAGGAAAAAGAACAAAATGTTTACAGCGTATAGAAAAGATTCCTTAATATTTCAATATAGAAAAGTTTCTGAAATCTTTCACTGTGCTAAGTCAAATTTTCACAGAGCTAGCGCAGTGGGGAAAAAGAAAAATTGTTCACTGCGTATAGAAAAGATTCCTCAATAATTCTTCACTACGTATGGAAACGATTCCTCAATATCTCAATAGTAAAATTTACCCACAGCAAGCCCAGTGAAGGAAAAGTAAACAAATTTCACAGCGTATAGAGAAGATTCCTCAAAATATTTTAATCCAAATTTCCTACACAAGCTCAGTGAAGAACAAGACACAATTTTCACAGCATATAAAAAAGATGCCTCAATATTTTAATCTAAAAAAGTGTCTGGGATCTTTTACTGCTATAGAAGCTAAATTTTTCCATTACCTCTTCTTGTAATTGTATCAAAATTATTTTCGTGATTGTTACTAAAGTAAATTAAAGTTGGATCAATTGTACATCGTTCATATTTCTTTTTTTCGTTTCATCTCGAGAAGGACTTTTTTCACGCCCTTCTTCGCGTCCACGCGTCCGCTGTCACCTTCAAATGAATTGTAAACAAGCTTCGGTGTACCGCAGCCACGCTTAAACTCGTCGTGTTTACCCCACTGCGCTGTTGCCGCATGCGTCTATATCTTCACTAATAGCATCTCGCACGAGCCCCACAATAAAAGATCGTCAAACACTCGCTTTTCTTTTTCCTATTTCCCCCGCCCCCCACCCTCTTTCTATTGTCATGCATGTTTCATATACTTTTCTACAAAACTTTAGCAACATTTCAATACAATTATTTGTTACTTATGCATGTAATGGCTGAAGGATCGTTTTGACGATGAGACAACTACGATGAGAAATAATTTTTTTCATACTTACATGACTGTGCCGTCGCGAGATGATCCACTCTTGTGGTAGACTCTCCCGCCTTTGATTTTTGTCATCAAAGGTAATCGGGATTGCCGCCTACCAACGCGGCCTCCCGGCATGTCGCTGCACAATATTATCAAAAAAAGAAACTAAACTATACAAAAAAATAAACCAAACACACGAATCTAACACTATACAAACTAATAAACTACGAAAAAACTAAATACAAAGACACATATATAAAACTAATACTAAAAATTGACGTAAAACAAAATATGAAAAATAAAGAGAGTTTAACAATTGAAAAATATGGAAAATAAAGAAAAGTAATCTGATAATTATATGCAGTATACGCGTGAGACACTTGCTATGGCGAAGAAAAGCCGGCTAGTGCGAGACAATGGGCAACTGTCCCGGCCCAACGGTCCGCTCGCTGCAGTGGAAGGGAGATGGAAATACGATTTCGCCCGCGCGAAGGTCCGCCAAGAGCGCGGCGGCTGCGTCTGAAGAACGCGCAAAAATTTCAAATTTCCCGCTGAAGTGAATTATTAGGCCAGTAAAAATCGAACGCCTATATTTTGAATAAAACGCATTCTCAACCCTTTTTCGCAATTTTTAATAATCCTCGGTGCCCGATTGCAAAAATAATTAGCGCCATTCGATTCAGCATCATCGAATTACCTTTATATCAAAAGTTCGGGACTGCCCGAGAAAAGTGCTTGCTTTTCTTTTTTTTTTACGGGCCTAATAATTCACTTCAGCGGGAAATTTGAAATTTTTGCGCGTTCTTCAGACGCAGCCGCCGCGCTCTTGGCGGACCTTCGCGCGGGCGAAATCGTATTTCCATCTCCCTTCCACTGCAGCGAGCGGACCGTTGGGCCGTGACAGTTGCCCATTGTCTCGCACTAGCCGGCTTTTCTTCGCCATAGCAAGTGTCTCACGCGTATACTGCATATAATTATCAGATTACTTTTCTTTATTTTCCATATTTTTCAATTGTTAAACTCTCTTTATTTTTCATATTTTGTTTTACGTCAATTTTTAGTATTAGTTTTATATTTGTGTCTTTGTATTTGGTTTTTTCGTAGTTTATTAGTTTGTATAGTGTTAGATTCGTGTGTTTGGTTTATTTTTTTGTATAGTTTAGTTTCTTTTTTCTTTTTTTCTTTGTTTTTTAATATACAGTCGAACGTCTATATACCGAATCTCTAGGGAAGAACAAAAAGTTCGTTATATCGATGTCGTTCCAAAAAATTCGTTATATTGAAGTTTGAATAAAAATTGTTTCAATTTAAACATTTCTGTAAACAAAATATATATACTTGATATGCTTTTAGTGTATGGTGAGTGTCAGAGAAATGACTCGTTAGCTATTAACTCTAGGGCTAATAAATGTCTATACTTTTTTACTCAGAATTCGATACTCTATCATATTACGCTAAAAAAAATATAGCATTCTATTTGAAAAAATAAAGTTGACCTTCAAATCTTCGAAGCGCTTCCACCTATAAAAAAAATAAATGCACCACATCGTGTAGCCTTATAAACCATGTAACTTTTGTATAAAACATTTTTTTGTGCAACGCATATTTTGGTCGTAAAAGAGGTGCACACGTTGCGTGGTCCACCCTGTATATACACAGTCGAACCTCGATATAACGAATCTCTAGGGAAAAGCAATAAAACGTTCGTTATATCGAGTTTTTTCGTTATATTGGTGTTTCGTTATATCGAGGTCATGTTTCTAAAATATTGTTATGAGGTTTTAATAAAAAGGGGGCCAATAAAAATTGTTCTGATTTAAACGATTCTTTCTTAAAAAATTCATGAGGCATTCCACTGCCAAAACAACGACTTTACGGCCCGACCCCTTTCGATTGAGCTGAAACTATAATATCTTATTGTTTTTATCTTAAAACTGGCGTGTGATTTTATTTTCCAATTTTTTTTACATAATCACAAATACTTCTTCAAATTCTCGTAACTTGTTTGAAATTGTCCTATATGTGCTATATACATATAACTTCGTAAATATTTTATATTTTGATTTTTCCGATTTTCCAGTATATACTCTCAATATATTATACTTTCGTACTATGTGGAAAAAAAACAATTTTTTTAACGATCTACAGTGGTGTTTACCCTTAAGCAAAACAAAAAAAGCGAAAATTACACCCCTTAATATACGAGAACGATGGCGAAATTTTATACTTATTCCAACGGTAACAAAAACGCATTTTCCATTTTTTTTACGCCGCCTTCTTTCATACGACCGCAGTACTTGTAATTTACTTTTTGAATTCTACGTTAAAGGCCGTAATTATCTTCCTCCAGGTATGATTCAGCAGCGTGAACGACACGCGGATGAAGCTGTTTGATGCAGGTCGACGAATAAAAACGCCGCAGCCTCTTGAGTTCTAAGGCTTCGGTAAATAGAAGTCTCCGTCAGAGCTTGTGCATCATCTTGCGACATAAGTTCGCGTTCAACTTTATACTATTGTATTTTTATGTCCACGTTTTTTTTTTATTTTTTTATTAATCCTTCGTGGTTACACTTCCAAATTGGGTCATGGGTTGATTTTTTTTTTGCATTGTAAAGAGAAATACGTTAAATTCGGAAGAATGATAAAAAAGTGCTTTATTCAAAGTATGCTCCATCGCTTGTTATACATTTTTCCCATCTTTCGGGCAATTTGTGAATACCACGTCGGTAAAAATCTTCCCCTTTTGTTGCGAATCATTCGTCGAGCCATTTTTTCAAATCTTCGTACGAACCAAAGCGCTGCTCAGCAAGCGCGTGACCCATCAATGCAACCAAGTGGTAATCGGAAGGAGCCAAGTCTGGTGAGTAAGCCGCATGGGGTATAACTTCCCAGCTGAGTGTTTCCAACGTGTCGCGAATCGGTTTTGCCGTACATGATGGAACATTGTCATGAAGAAAAATGACTTTGCGTTGCCTCTTTCGGTATTCTGGCCTTTTTTTAAGCAGCGAACGGTTCAAATCGGTCAATTGTTGTTGGTAACGTTTAGTATTAACCGTTTCCCCAGGTTTTAACAGCTCATAATAGACCACGCCCCTCTGGCCCCGCCAAACAAGCCCAAACACAGAGCATCGTCTTTCTGCCAAAGCAATTCGGTCTTGCGGTCGATGTGGATGGTGCGCCTGGGTCTACCCATGATTTTTTGCGCTTGGGGTTCTCAAAATAAATCCACTTTTCATCCCCTGTAACTATACGATGCAAAAACTACTTCCTTTTGTACCGAGCGAGCAAAATGTCACATGTTTTTGCGCTTTTCCATTTGCCTGTCGTTCAACTCATGTGGTACCCATCTACCGGTCTTCCGAATCTTTCCCATCTCTCGTAGCCGATTGGAAACAGCTTGTTGACTAACGCCCAATTGCTCGGCGAGTTGTTTTTGTGTTTGCGAATCATATCTTCGTCCAACAATGCTTGCAATTCCACATCTTCGTATTTTTTTTGGCGGTTTTCCATGTTCCTCGTCTGCAACATCGAAGTCACCACTTTTGAAACTCCGAAAGCATCGTTTACACGTATCTTGCGATGGATCATGTTCACCATAAGCTTCTCGAAGTAATCGGTATGATTCAGCAGCAGTTTTCTTCAAATGAAAACAAAACATTAATGCTGTCCGCGAATGCTCTTTTTTCGGTATAAATTTCGACATATTGAACACAACGACACAACACTATGCACACACTTTTCCGATTTATCACTCGTGCGCGTCTGACACTTTTTGATGACAGAACAAAATGGCGCAGTGTCAAATCTTCACAGCACAAACTGCATTGGTGCACCATCTGTTGTCTGAAATCCGCATTTCATACTTGTACACCTGGTATAATCATATTATATATGATTCATTTTTTTTATTAACAAATCTATTATTGCTCATTCGTCGCCCTAAAATTTACAGTAAAAAAAAATTATTTCAGTTACGGATACCTTGTATCAATCGTAAATATTTTTACCAGTTATTGGCGACAAGCGAAAAAAAAGAAATCTAAGATGACGACGGAAATGCGCAAAGTATACAGTGACTCATTATACGTTATTAATAAACCAACGAGCGTCGAATCGTTTTTAAAACATATCGAAAGAACCGATGCCCGTAACACCAAACTGTTATGCAGTTGCGTCGTCGTGGGTCGGAAAATGATTGAAAATCCTAAAGTCGTTTCCTCCACAGACTTAACGAAGACTATTATCGGATTGAAGTTGATCGTTAAAGATTCGGCTTCGGTCCGGCCAGTAGAGGTTTTCCAAAGTCAGCGATGGAAATAAAGGATGTTTACGTTTCGGCCCTCTGGTTCGGGTCCTCTTCAGGCAGATTCATTAATTTCTTTTCACATCACCCACTTTCCCAAAAAAAAGCCATAATTTACATGCTGGTTGACAGAGCAATAAAATTATCTCATCCTTCACTTCACAAAGAAAATCTCAAACTCATTAGTAACACGATGACATTAAATTGCTATCTGATCTCTTTCACGGAAAAAATAATAAAACATCGGCTTTCCACAATAAACAATCAAAGAAAGAATAACAACAATTTCGATTCTTCCAGACTAATAAATCTTCCTTACACAAAAACCATACATCATCAACTAATTCGTGTTTTCCAACAATACAACATAACATTAGTCACAAACAATAAACACAATATTTTATCGATTACTGGCTCCACAAAAGACAAAATAAATAACAACCAAAAATCCGACAGTTTACAAAATCGATTGTAAAAATTGCATTACCACATACATCGGCCAAACCAAAAGATACCTTGAAACCAGAGTAAAAGAGCATATAAATAGCCTAAAATACACTACCACAATACACACAGCCTTAGCACAACATGCAATTGAACAAAAACATGAATTTCAATTTGACAATGTAAAGATTTTAAACAATGAAAGTTGGCTCAAAAAAAGACTAATCCTAGAAATGATCCAAATTAAGGCACACTCCAACGCCATAAACTTTAGAACTGACGTACAAAAACTTAGCTCAATCTATAACTCTATTATATAACTATTAAACAATTTACAATATTCTACCTGACACAACAATTTTAGAATTATTGACATTATAAGTTGGTTTTAAATTGCTCCCAACATGACACACCAATTTTATTTCTCTCGACACGCCACTGCCTAAAGGATCTTTCTCCCCCGATTCGCAGAATAAAGACTCCAATAAGCTTCGCGAAATTAAGACACCACTCAGTTTCTCTCGAACTTTGTTTGATCACACAACACAAAATGTAACGAAATTATGTAAATTTCGAGGTTTTGCGTGTTTTGGAAAATTTCTTTTTAAGATCTTAACTCAATAGGTAATCATCACAGTCATTTGATACTTTATTAAAAATGTCTCTCAAATCAATCACGTTTATTAAATTTTCACTAATAAAACACAAAACTTTCTATAATTATTTATCCATTACAGATGATAAAAATCGCTAAAAACCGATACATTCGTCTATCTATTGAACATTCTCAAAAAAAAAAAAAAAAACAGTATTTACTCCCTAAATACTGCCTTTTCAAATAATCTTCCAAACATACGCAAAAACGAGAAATATCTACAACATCGAGGTTAGTCATTTCTCATACTTCATCTCTTTATAACTCCATATTAACACCGATACATAAGAATAATTATACAAAATGACATATCGTTTTTTATAACACAATTATAACATAAAAACCTTCTTATATCCAAGTCTTTCAAACGGGATTTATAAAATTTGTGTAATAACATTTATAGAGAAAAATATAATTTCTGAAGAGGACCCGAACCAGAAGGCCGAAACGTAAACATCCTTTATTTCCATCGCTGACATTGGAAAACCTCTACTGGCCGGACCGAAGCCGAATCTTTAACGATCAACTTGTCATCCACACGGCCGCACACATCTTTGATTCATTATCGGATTGAAACATAATTCTTCATTAGACCTCTGCCATCTGTCGCTCCACGAACACCCGTTGGACAAGGATTTAAAATGAATACGTCGTGAGTACACTAAAACTGAGCTCAAGAGACATTTTTGTGATTCATCGGCATCGAGCAACGGCACAGAAACCGAATTGTCGGCGTCAGTATTCACAAACGAAATTTGCGAAGCAATCATCGATGGCGCGCCGAAAAAGTGCGAATATTGGGCCAATCTTGAATTACGGAAAGACAATTCTATGTTGCACGCCGCAACGGCCAAACTGCCCCAAATTGACCTTTCGATAAACGACGACGTTAGTCGCATGAGCGGAATCAACGAGCCGATGTACTACATAAGTACATTGTATGCGTACAGTGAAATTGCATCTAGAAGATGGCGATTTGCCGAGCTTAAATCTAGTGCATTTTAACATCATCGATACGCCAAATGCAACGCCAAATGCAACAACCCAAACAACTGCTTCAAACGATGGAATCGAAAATTTCATAAAACACAAAGCATCCAAATTGTGGCTGATCGTTCCAATTAAGCAAGCACTAAGGAAAAGAATAAAGAACCATCGTTGTTCACACAGTGCGCTACACAAAAATTATATGTGACATGTAATTTAAAAAAAAAACACAACAACTCCTTTTTCTTTGTCATTCAATATCCGGGCGATCTGATTTATCTGAAAAGTTCGATTTTCCACCAAGTCGTCAACTTAACACCAAATTTTGCCGAAGCTATCAATTACGGCAGTGCCGAATGAAATTTGGCTCGTCGAAGCATTTCGTCGTGCAACTGCATAAATGTTCCGTACACGGCCATCCGGAACAACTCGAGTACTCTCGTTGCGGCGAAACAAGTAAAAGTTAATCTACATCGCTGCAAACAACATGGCTGCGTACATTCATTTTTGAATAAAAAAGACTGGGCTCGCCACATGATTGACGCGCACAACATAGCCAAGCCGTTCCGTTGTGATCGTCGCGGTAAATCGTGGGCGTCGGCGTCTGGTTGCCTTTGGCATTGCTGTATCCATCGGTTCACCGACGACGTCGTAACAATCAAGCATGTCCGAAAAACCGAAGAATGCAAAGTTTGTAATACTTTTGTCATATCGATGTCCAAACACGTGCGTACACAACGCCACCGCCAACTTATTCAACCGACGATGGGTAAGAAAACCACTGTTTTGTTATTAAGAAATTCGAAAGAATCAGAAATACAATATATTCAAATTAAATAAGAATTACATTGAAAATGAGATAAGTAAAATGTACATCTAAATTGAATAATTCAGTTATTTCGAACAAATATATCATTTAAATAAAATAAATTATAATTGCAGCCAATCGAGACGACACGGTTACAACAGCCAACATAAACACCGAGACAGATAATGCCGATCAAACTGGTCTTCCGGAGGTACAGAAATGCAACATTTGCGGAATGTTTTTCGTATCGATGCCGCAGCATGTACGTACGCAACACCACAGACAAGTTCTCAAACGAAAAGAAGGTAGTTTAATACATATAATAATAATCACATATAGTTTTTTTTCTTCAATTCCTCACCAATTCCGCAAATACAGTACAAATACCTTACAACTTAATGTTTATAGACGCTGAAAGGTGCACCGACTTGCTACCTGCAACCAAACCTCGTATCGCACAATTCAACACACAATCGGATACTGCTGCATATGAAAGCGTTCCAAGGAACACCGATGGGGCTAGTTGTAAGTAATCAATTTAAAAAAAAATAACTATCTATCATATTGATAATATCTTTTCATTTGTTTACTTAAGAAAAAAAATCAATTTCGATGATACCCTCCAAATACGTACGTACGCGTATTTTTCTTTATACCGGGTGGATCAATAAGTATTAGCACCTTGGATATCTTCGAAACTATAAGGTTCACAGAAATATTTGCTGAAATGAAATTGCACAGTACGAAAGGGGCCATCCGACAGCGATAATAGTTTTTTTGCAGGTGGAGGTACTTCGGACATTTGAACGTCAACTCCATTTTTTAAATGGATCGGTATGTTTTTTTTTCTGTATCGTGAAAGAGGAGCTTAAAACGAGTTCAACGACGTATAAAATAAGGTCATTGAAGGTCATGTAAAGTATAGAAAGGCGATAAACGTAGTAATTTTATTTACTACTGAAACTGTAAGTATTATCGCCTTTCTGTACTTTCTATGACCTTCAATGACCTTATGTTATAGGTCGTTGAACTCGTTTTACGCTCCTCTTTCATGATACAGAAAAAAAACATACCGGTCCATTAAAAAAATGGAGTTGACCTTCAAATTTCCGAAGTACCTCCACCTGCAAAAAAACTATTATCGCTATCGGATGGCCCCTTTCGTACTGTCCAATATCATTTCAGCAAATATTTCTGTGAACCTTATAGTTTCGAAGATATCCAAGGTGCTAATAGTTATTGATCCACCCTGTATACAGGGTTTGCCTTTAGAGTGACGAAAAAAAAGTAATGAGGTTATTTGATTGATTTCGAAGGGCTGATGCAGTGGTGAAAAATTCATTTTTGTCAAGGTCATAGTTTTTGCGTTCTCAAGATCATCAGTGGTTTTTGAAATGGGAACATGATGATATGATATCATGACCTTGAAATGATTTTTTGGCAATACCATCGCGATTTAATCGTGATGGTATTGCCAAAAAGAATATCCGAATAATGTAATTGAATTTTTTGTGCTGAAAATTTAGTGTTACAAATGTTCGAAGTGATGGTTATTAACCTCGACACATTTTTGAAGACGTCGGATTAATGATTCTCTTGACCTTCGAATAGTTTTTCTGGTGTGATAGCGGCGCAGGCTCTTGTAATTCGTTCTCGCATGTTCGCCGGCGTCGTCGGAACATCATGCTAGACTGTACAATCACTCTGCTCAACTGTACGATTACCATTTTCGATACGGTTATTACATGTTACTTTGGGATGGACACACTTGTCTACTGATTCTAATACTGGTAGATGGTAAACATTTTTCACTCTACTACAGTTTTACTACGTTATAATGCCAGTATTTACAAAAATCAGAAACATCTCCGACTATTGACACATTATTGTGTATCCGTTGGATATCCTGCGCCGCTATCACACCAGAAACTATTCGAAGCTCAAGAGAATCATTCATCCGACGTCTTAAAAAATGACTCGAGATTAATGGCCATCACTTCGAACATTTTTTACATTAAATTTTCTGCACAAAAAATGCAATTACATTATTCGGATATTCTTATTGTCAATACCATCACGATTTCCCGTTTTTACACGTGTATTTTGGTGAAAAATCATTTCAAGGTCATGATATCATAGGTCGTTGGATTCGTCTGAATATCACCTACAACGTCTTAATAAAAGAAAACATGTTCTCATTTGAATAAAAAACATTGATGACCTTGAGAACGCAAAAACTATGACCTTGACAAAAATGAATTTTTCACCACTGTATCAGCCCTTTGAAATCAATCAAATTACCTCCTGACATTTTTTTTCGTCACTCTAAAGGCAACGGAGATATTTTGGGTGGTCACGATAAATGGTCCAACCTGTATTATTTATGACATCGTTTATTAAAAATATATGATAAAAAAGACCCTACGATTTACAACGTCTTTTGTTGTCCGTTCTACAAATTTATTTTCAATTTGTATGTTATTTATCATTTAATTCGAATAAAAATCCATTAGTCATAATACATATTGCACTTAGAATCGTTCACGTTTATATATTAAATAAACAAAACATATTGATTTTACGAGTAATTTAATTTTTTTTTAATTGCAGCATCTACCCCATCGATGCTTTCGACAAATCCGGAAGCCGCAGATGACACGGATTTGCCGCACAACCCCGAAGAAAATCGCGGTGAAATATTCGTAATAAATTTGCGGCGATGCTCGGTGTGCAATATGCGCGTTATGGACGCAGCTGAACTGAAAAGACATATGCGCCGTTGTTATGAACGACGGAGACACGTTTGCGAAAAATGCAATAAAAATTATAGTTCGCGATCAGCTTTAAATCGGCACATGAAATAAAAAAACCATCGATAATAATACGTCGTAATTTTTGAATATAAATAGGTGAACGGTAAATTGTAAAAAAAATCGAATCAACATCAATATTGTATAATTATTTATTTTATTTAAAAAAAAACAACAAAACAGGACGCTTGATAAGTAGTCGATTTAATGCTGGCGATACTTTCGATTTTGTCAAATCGTATATTTTACGGTTCAGTTTTTTTTTCAATTAAAAAAAAATTTAACCGTAAAAAATATGATTTGTCTGAGTGCTTTCTGGAAAATGTATAATTAAAAAAAACCTAATTATGATAGACAAAAGGTTAATATGGATTATTTTTGCGAGAGTATCCAAAGGCCATAACCCGACCTATAAAAGTCGCGGATTCGAATGGTCGAAACATACGAACGCTAGAAACAAAAAAAATGATCGACTAAATTTAATAATATTACGAAGAAATTAATATTTCATTCCAATGTATGCAATTGTTAATGTGCAGGTAATCTTTTTGTCCTGATCTATGTTGAGAGAGGAGAGTTACTTGTTTGTAATTTTTTTTTAAATTGAACCCCGAAGTATATGATTTTGTCTGAGTCCTTTCTGTAAAATGTATAATTTAAGAAAAACTATGATACCCAAAAGGTTAATATAGATCGTTTTTTCGGGAGTATCCAAAGGCCATACCCGACCTATACACGTCGCGGATTCGAGCGGTCGAAACATACGAACGCTAGAAATGAAAAAAAATTATTATGATTCGACTAAATTCAATAATATTGCGAAGAAATTAATATTTCATTTCAATGTATGGCAATTCTTAACCGTGCAGGTAATCTTTTAGTCCTGATCTATGTGGAGAGAGAGAGTTACTTGTTTGTAATTTTTTTTAAATTGAACCCCGAAGTATATGATTTTGTCTGAGTGCTTTCTGTAAAATGTATAATTTATAAAAACTATGATACACAAAAGATTGAAATAGATTATTTTTGCGGTAGTATCCAAAGGCCATAACCCGACCTATACAAGTCGTGGATTCGAATGGTCGAAACATACGAACGCTGGAAATAAAAAAAATTATCGACTAAATTTAATATTACTACGAAGAAATCAATATTTCATTTCAATGTATGCAATTGTTAACGTGCAGGTAATCTTTTTGTCCTGATCTATGTGGAGAGAGGAGTTACCGTTTGTAATTTTTCAAAAATTGAACCGTGGAATCCATGTGTATATAATTTGTCTCAGCGCTTTCTGTAAAATTTGTAATAAAAAAAAAGAATTATTATACACAAACGATTGATATTGATTATTTTTGCAGTAGTATCCAAAAGCACGAATTGCATACCCGGCTCTTACGCAAGTCGCGGATTCGTGTGATCGAAACATACGAAAGCTGGAATAAAAAAAAAAAATTATGATTTGACTAAATTTAATTATATAACGGAGAAATTGTTGATATTTTTTTTCAACGTATGTAATTCTTAACTTACAGGTAAATTTTTTGTTTTTATCTATGTGGAGAGAGTTACTTGTTTTTAATTTAAAAAATGAACCGAAAAAGTTATGACTTGCTTTCAGTAAAATTTATGATTAAAAAAAAGTAATTATGACACGCAAAAGCTTAATATAGATTATTTTTTAAATTGTATCATTCGTATTTTTTCGATTACTCGAATAAGGGACTTGCATACTTGGCCCTATGCAAGCCGCGGATTAGAGCGGTCGAAAAATATTAATGCTACAATAATAGTACATTATGACACGAGGACGAAAAAACTTTTTCTAAAGAGTGTGAGTTCAATTGTTTTCATTAATTTTAATAAACCAACGTGATTAATTTTTTTGCCCCCCCCCCCCCCCTGCCCCTTCCTCGTTCTTTTCATAATTTTCAACAGTCCAGCACGAACAAGAAACGTCGCACTCGAGTGGAGGATGTGCGTCGGTGAAAAATAGACATTTTTCACCTTGCACGGTGGCGACTTGGAGTTGTAAATGCTTACAGCATAAATATTTGTATGCCTCAAATTTATAGTGAGATCTCGCGGAATTTTTACGTTCTTTTCCCTTGATTTCTGACATTTTTTTTTTGCATAGTGAATTTTTCTGAGAACGTTTGTAACTTCCGGACGTTTCGAGGAGATATTTTTTCCTCTCCCACTTCGCCTCGTAGTATTTTTTTTTTCGATGGACGCGTATTCGAATACGAGTCTCGTATACGGGTCAATGCAAGACGCGTCTTGTATACCGGCCTATGCAAGACGCGTTTTCGAATACGCGTCTTGTATACTGGCCTATGCAAGCGAGGGTTCGGAATCCGCGTCTTGTATACCGTCCTATGCAAGATGCGTATTCGAATACGCGTCTTGTACACCGGCCTATGCAAGACGCGTATTCGAATACGCGTCTTGTATACCGGCCTATGCAGGACGCCTATTCGAATACGCGTCTTGTATACCGGCCTATGCAAGACGGGTATTCGAAAACGCGTCTTGCATAGGCCGGTATACAAGACACGTATTCGAAAACGCGTCTTGCATAGGCCGGTATACAAGACGCGGATTCCGAGCTCTCGCTTGCATAGGCCGGTATACAAGACGCGTATTCGAAAACGCGTCTTGCATAGGCCGGTATACAAGACGCGTATACGAATACGCGCCTTGCACAGGCCGGTATACAAGACGCGTATTCGAATACGCGTCTTGCATAGGCCGGTATACAAGACACGTATTCGAAAACGCGTCTTGCATAGGTCGGTATACAAGACGCGTATTCGAAAACGCGTCTTGCATAGGCCGGTATACAAGACGCGTATCCGAATACGCGTCTCTCATAGGCCGGTATACAAGACGCGTATTCGAATACGCGTGTCTCATAGGCCGGTACACAAGATGCGTATTCGAATACGCGTCTCTCATAGGCCGGTACACATGACGCGTATTCGAATATGCGTCTCTCATAGGCCGGTACACAAGATGCGTATTCAAATACGCGTCTCTCATAGGCCGGTAGACAAGACGCGTATTCGAATACGTAACGTTAGTTCGTCGATCAACCGCCAGAGAGCGCTCGTACACGAATTATCCTAATGCCCGCCAATTTCTTTAAATCCGAATAACGAAGAGCAACCGAATGTGAATAATTCGGACTAATTACTACAAATAAAAGCTTGTGACGGTCAACTTTTCAAATGTTTCATAAATTTGAACAGTTCGGTTTTATTAAGGGGAGAAAAACACCTTTACAATTTAAAAAAAATCGATTTTTTTTTCTTCACATATTACGAAATTATATCGAGAGTATACTGGAAAAATCGGTAAAAATCAAAATATGATATATTTACGATTATATTTCGTACATATATAGATAGATCTGCGTTGATCTGGAATTTGCATTCCAGATCTATGAAATATAAAAAAAAAACCGTTTCGTTTTGTTTATTTATCTCGAAACAACGTCATTCGCCTTCTTCGATTATAACGGCCCAATGCCTCGAAGGCAGTCGAAGAGATTTTTCTTCGAAGTTCTTCAAACTCGTGTATGAAAAAAAAAGCTTTACACAAGTTTCGAGAACATTTTAGCCAGCCTTCAATCACCGAGCCCCCCTTAGAGTACGCGCGACCTCATCATTTTTCGAGAACGAAAAATTTCCATTCTATTTTATATACGTTCGCGAGCGAGAGTGACAGAGGGAGTGAGAGAGAGAGAGAGAGAGAGAGAGAGAGAGAGAGAGTAGCTCGCTGATTGGTTTAAAATAAAGTATTCTTAGTGGACGACGTGATGATTGGGCAAATAGGGGTGCGTTCGGCACACCACATGTACCAGAGATTAGGAGATGTACAACGCTCCCGTTTTCGGCGTGCCTCGGGAATGGCGCTAAATCGCGGCGGCGAGTTCGGGAATATAATTTTGTGATCATCGCCTCCGTCGAGGTTGCAGATTCCCTTGTAGCCGCGCGAGTCGTGATCACCGCTCAAGTCGGTATCGCAGACAGCGTGAACACGAATGGGTAGCTCGGTGGGGGAAAAGTCTCCACCCCTCGCAGATCGTTCTTACTCGACAGGCGAACGGAGCGAGGTTTTCCGTCCGATCGAGCTCGATATATTTGTGTGGCTGTACTGCGGATTAGAATATGCATTAAATGAATTTCAAAGTTAAAAATATTTATCGAGATCATTGTTTTCTCTCGGTTGCCTGTTTATGCCGGGAATGCGGGTTAAAAAAATTAACGACGAAACGCGTTGAAAAATAAAACGCTGAAATGACCGTGGAAGGTTCAAAGAGAAATCTTGATCCTTTGCCGCGGTCGATTCGGCGGTTTTTTTTCAACACTAAACATTATAGATAAGCGTGTATCATAAATGTTTCTCTATCCTCAATGCGTGTCGTGGCTGAGTCGGCAGCCTGACGGATTAACAATGCTTGCGGTCCGGGTTCGATCCCCAGTGAATCGATTTGTTATCTGTTTTTTTTCTGCATTGTATATTCAAAAAATTTCGAACTTCCTCTCGCTTTAGCTACTCTCGCCTGCCCAGGCATTATTGATGATATTTAATTCATATATGTTTATTGAAAAAAAGACATTGGCTACCCCGGGGATCGAACCCGCGTTGTCCGTACCAGAGCCCGCACGCTGATATCTCAGCCGCGAGGCTCTTGTGACTGTAAGGCTGCCTTAGGTATACACACTTATCCAATGTGAAATGTGTTGAAAGAAAAATGCCGAAACGATCGAGAAAGGGAAACTTTGAGAAAGAGAACTTTCAGTCTTTCTCGATCGTTTCGGCATTTTTTTCAACACATTTCACATTGGATAAGTGCGTATACCTAAGGCAGCTTTGCAGTCACAAGAGCCTCGCGGCTGAGATATTAGCGTGCGGGCTCTGAGTACGGACGACGCGGGTTCGATCCCCAGGGTAGCCAATATTTTTTTTAAATTAAATATATATGAATTAAATATCATAAATAATGCCTGGACAGGCGAGAGTAGCTAAAGCGAGAGGAAGTTCGACATTTTTTGAACATACAATGAAGAAAAAAAATAGATAAAAAATCGATTCACCGGGGATCGAACCCGGACCGCAAGCATTGTTAATCCGTTAGGCTGCCGACTCAGCCACTACGCTCATTGAGGATAGAGAAACATTTATGATACACGCTTATCTATCATGTTTAGTGTTGAAAAAAAAACCGCCGAATCGACCGCGGCAAAGGCTCAAGATTTCTCTTTGAACCTTCCACGGTCGTTTCGGCGTTTTATTTTTCAACGCGTTTCGTCGTTAATTTTTTTAACCCGCATTTCGGCATAAACAGGCAACCGAGAGAAAACAATGATCTCGATAAATGTTTTTCACTTTGAAATTCATTTAATGCATATTCTAATCCGCAGTACAGCCACACAAATATATCGAGCTCGATCGGACGGAAAACCTCGCTCCGTTCGCCTGTCGAGTAAGAACGATTTGCGAGGGGCGGAGACTTTTCCCCCACCGAGCTACCCATTCGTGTTCACGCTGACTGCGATACCGACTTGAGCGGTGATCACGACTCGCGCGGCTACAAGCGAATCTGCAACCTCGACAGAGGCGATGATCACAAAATTATATTCCCGAACTCGCCGCCGCGATTTAGCGCGATTCCCGAGGCACGCCGAAAACGGGAGCGTTGTACATCTCCCTACTAATCTCTTCATGTACTTGTGTGGAGCGCTCTCAAGCGGATAGTTCAGTAATATTTTTCTTATATATATATATATACAGGGTGATCCATAATAAGTGTATCACCGGGAAATCCCGGATTCAGCAGGTTGCTCCGAAGATTTGTACTTAGCCGTTTTTTTTTTCGTCCTCGTCATCAAATGGGAAGCATTAGAAAATAGGCGTTCGATCTTCGAAAAGAACGCTCGAATTCGCCATGGACGATCGAAAAGGGCCGAAGAGTAGACGAAGGGCTACGTAGCCGTGGCCGACGTCAGGAGGGTTCTGCGAAGAAGCAGCGTTTGACAGATGCCAGCGCGCGTGATCTGACGTTTAGCGAATCATTCGCTACGTCGCTTGTCAACCTGTTCGGTTCGAGACTCGTGACAAGCCGCACGATTTGACGTTTCACCTATCGTCTGCTATCCGTCGGCGTGCCAAAGAGTGAAGCACGTCGCAATTTATGAGACGTATGAATTTTGTCGTCATTATCCATTGCGAATGCCTCTTCCTTATGTTTTCTTAAGAAATAAAAATTAACAAAACCGGAAAATCGTCAATGATCATCAAATTTCGATATACCGAGCGATTTATTTTTTGCGTATAAGAAAAAAAACAGGCAAATTTTCATTAACAAACTCTCAATAATTTGAGGGTAAATAATCGGGCATTGAATGTTTTCAGGATTCCATTATTCATTCGACTACTCCGTCTTGTATGACAGTCGCATTTATCTTCTAAAATAAGTTTTTCTGAACGAATGTCAATGCAAAATGTGTTGAAGCTGGGTTAGGAAATATGGGGAGAAGCTTTGCGCTTTCTCATTGGGGGAGACGAAATCAGCCGGATCCAACAGACGAAAACCGATACAACGTTTTTGGAGGATTTAAACAATCTTCTGCACCGCTATGTATGGACAATGCGGTGCAGAAGACAATCCGGGCGGTGCTGCAAGCAACGAGTACTACGCATTTAAAATATGATAAAGACGAAAGCAGCCTTGGTCTTGACGTTTCCGCCCGACTTTTAAAGTCGTTCGACTGTTCCCGTCATGGCAGTTGTCGATTTAATCTTCGATTAACGATTTCGGAGGAGGCCATCGTGTGTCGTTGAAACGCAGCTAGCGCGACTACCAGCACGTACCAAGCGAATCAAGGATTAAATCGATCCCCCGAATGCTTTTCGGAGCCTTTAGCTGACATCCCTGAAATCGTTCACCCAAATTCGTTCTCGATTTCATCTTCTTTTTGATAAGAACGATCGCACAAGTTGTGCAGTACCGCAAGTGCAGTTATAAATAACTGCATAGTTATTTCGAACAACTACCACCAGGGACCATGCGATCAAAGATGAAATCGATGCTCCGAATGGTTTTTGGTGTCTCAATCGGACATCTTTGAAACGATCCACTCATATTTGTTCTCAATTTCATTTTATTTCCGGGCAGACCGAGTGGAAAAGTCGTGCAGTCCTGCAAGCTGCCAGCATAGCGACAGGATCATTATTTATGGATTGGAGATGAAATCGACATTGCGCTTGACATTTCTGGGGAACTGTCAACGTTGTTCAATCTTCTCCGTCATTGCATTTGTCGATTTCATCTTCAATCGAGTAAACGATTCTCTGTTAGTTAAGACCAACTGTTAACCGCTCAAGCTGGGGTTCCGAAGACGCACCATTGTGCGACGATTCATTTTAGGGATTCCCGATGGAAACTCTGAAAAGCATTCGGAGCATAGATTTCGTCATTGTTCGCTTGGTGCCAACCGTTAGCTGCTCGAACTCGGTTTCAACGACGCACCATGTCCTTCTCCGGAATTGTTTGTTTGATCGAAGATGAAATCGACAACTGCTATGACGGGGTCGATGGCAGTCGAACGACATTGAGTCACGCAGATACACCAAACGCAATGTCGATTTCATCTTTATAACGTAAATAATGACCCTGTCGCCGTACTTGCAGCTTATAGCACCGCACGAATTTTCCGCTCGCGCTTGCCGCACATAAGATGAAATCGAGAACGAATTTGGGTGAATAATTTTAGACATGTCCGATTGAAGATCCAAAAATGATTTGCAATATCGATTTCATCTTTGATCGTTTCATGCGAGCTAGTAGTCGTTCAAGCTGTGTTTCAACAATGCACCATGCCCTTCTCCGGAATCGTTATTCGATCGAAGATGAAATCGACAACTGCCACGACGGGAACGATTGAACAACGCTGAAAGTCGCGCAGAAACGTCAAGCGCAATGTCGATTTCATCTTCATCACGTAAATAATGCGTCGTACTCGCAGCTTGCAGCACCGCCCGAATTGTCACTCGCTCTGACGGCGGATAAAATGAATTCATAACAGTTCTTTCATCAAATTTCGCTAATTTTTACGTCTTGGACTACGCTGATATTCTAAAATTCTTAGGAAGAACCTTAAAAAAAGTCGCAAGGCTTGTTAACTTTAAGAATCAATCCGTATCGTGACGTGAAAAATCGTGCCTCAGGCGCTGCAGATCTGCACATCTTGTTTCAATCCTCCAAAAACGTCGTGTCGATTTTCGTCTTCCGGAACCGACTGATTTCCTCTTCCGTAATGTTGAAATGCAAAGATTGCCCTCATGTTTCTTGACCCAGCTCAAACACACTTCCAATTAATATTCGTTTTGGAAAATTCATTCTACGCTATAAGTCCGACTATGATAAAAGACGGAGTGGTCGAATGAGAAATGGAATCCGGAAAAGACCCAATCCTCGAAATCTAAGCGTTAAATTATTGAGAGTTTGGTAATCAAAATTGAGGACCACTCAAAATTCGCTAGTTAATTTTTATTTTCCAATGAAACAAAATCAACCGGTACCCTCAATGAATAATCACGGTAAAATTCGTATCGGCTGCTATCGCTCGGCGTATTGCGTGTCAAAGATTTTCAAATTTTACCGTGTTTATCCGCTGAGAAAGCATGTTATTTGTTCTTAAGAAACAAGAATTATCAAAACCAGCGAATAACGAACGGATCTGAAATTTCGAAATGCCGAGCAATTTTTTTAGAGTATTGAAAAAAAACGACAGTTGAATTCTTATTACCGTTGTAAGTAATGGATTTAAAGTGGATTTAAAACAATCGCAGCACGTTTACGGAAGAACATTTTGAAAAAAAAAATCATCCTCTAAAGAGTGGACAAAATGGGATAATAAGGGAAGGATTATTGCTCAAGTTTTGTAATTTAATGGTTTCGGCAAACCATCGTCGCATTTCTTGAATATTTAGTTTGATATTTAGTCCCTGTCTTGCTGTGTGTAAGACAGAGACATATGATATTGCTGTCTCCTTCGCACACGACACCCCCTTTCCTATGCGCACCATGCGGCCGAAAATTGAAGCAAAAATTGTGCGCTAAGCGAACCTTCGCCCACTACCATCGTTCCAAGACCTGTAAGTAAGACCGTGAGTCACTCCCAACATTGAAATTCTATCGAGTCCCAAGAACTGTATGTAAGATCCATAAAAAAAGGGCTAGAGAGGTTCATATGTGATATGTGACACGGCGGCGTAACGGATCAGGTTGTAACGACGGTTGGACCAACGAAGCCTCAACGCTTGGATCGGGCTCGTCCGCCGAAGCTTCCGAAGGCCGAAAAACAAATGAAATTCAGGAGATTAAAATTGAGCAAGAGATGCGGGCTCTTCTATCGCCGCCGAGTCCCGCCAAATGCGGTACTCTGAGCGCCGGCACGCCACCTCACAGGCTGTGCCTCGAGACGACTTCACGTCGCTGCAAAGCCCAACGGAATTTCCTCAAGCTGGACGCGAACTGAGCGTCGATTCGCACGGTCTGCCGTGGAAGTGTGTCAGCCTCGCGAGTGAATTGCTCAACACACCGAAGCCCGAGGAAAACAAATTATAAGAGCAACTAATGAAACAACGCGTTTTCTAACACAGATACCGCGGAAACGTAAATTACTCGTTAACGAATTTGAAACATTCCTAATGCCAATATCCGCCACCTTCGCGACTTTTTTTCACACTCGTATATACAGGTCTGGGTACTCCGCTATCTTCACTGTATTAAAAATAGTGACGAAAAACGTGAATCTTCTTTGCAAAACTGGCCGCAAAAGCGTGGGGCGCCACCCACCCCGGAGGCAGAAATGTGTGTGAGAGAGAGAGATAGCAATATACGCGCGTATGCGTATTGTCTTACATTAACGTTGCTGTAATAAAAAGTTAATGGATCCTAAATAATTAGTCGAACACAAAATATCAAGATTAAACAAAAATTATGAGCATTGAGCTCATATTGGTTATTGGTCATTGGTTATTGATACTCATAGTTTTTTAGATGAATAAACCAAGTTTGGCTTCACAATTATATTTTTATGATCTCAGGAAGGAAGAAGTCCTCTCGAAATTAACGCGTAAATTATAATGTGCGATAAGAAAGATCATGCTGAAGTTGAGAGCGATCAATGGAAATGTTTCTCACATGTTGTATGAGTTTTTTTTTAATTGAACATTTATTGCGGGCGTTACTATTGGGAGTACAAATTAATTCGGTCCGTTTTTTTGTGGAAAAAAATCCATTTATTTCAAAATAAAAGGTATGAATAGATTAATCAAAGTATCGTCCATCGCTGGCTACTACTTTTTCCCACCTCGCAGGCAATATTAAAATTCCATCTCGAAAAAAAGTCTCGTCTTTTGAGGCGAAACAAGTTTTGAGCCAATTTTCGATTTCTGCGAAAAAAGTGAACCGGTGACCTGCTAAATCCTGCTGCATCCGTCGGAACAACCAGTAATCAGAAGGAGCAATGTCCGGAAAATACGGCGGGTGCGGTAAAAAATCCCATTTGAGCGTTTCCAAATATTTTTATATGACTTTTGCGACATGAGGCCAAGCGTTGTCATGCAGAAGAATAACTTTGTCATGTCTTTGCTCGCGCAGAAACGTCAAGCGCAATGTCGATTTCATCTTCATCACGTAAACAATGCGCCGTACTCGCAGCTTGCAGCACCGCCCGAATTGTCACTCGCTCTGACGGCGGATAAAATGAATTCATAAATACAGTTCTTTCATCAAATTTCTTGTTGTTAACTTTAAGAATCAATCCGTATCGTGACGTGAAAAATCGTGCCTCAGGCGCTGCAGATCTGCACATCTTGTTTCAATCCTCCAAAAACGTCGTGTCGATTTTCGTCTTCCGGAACCGACTGATTTCCTCTTCCGTAATGTTGAAATGCAAAGAATGCCCTCATGTTTCTTGACCCAGCTCAAACACACTTCCAATTAATATTCGTTTTGGAAAATTTATTCTACGCTATAAGTCCGACTATGATAAAAGACGGAGTGGTCGAATGAGAAATCGAATCCGGAAAAGATCCAATCCTCGAAATCTAAGCGTTAAATTATTGAGAGTTTGGTAATCAAAATTGAGGACCACTCAAAATTCGCTAGTTAATTTTTATTTTCCAATGAAACAAAATCAACCGGTACCCTCAATGAATAATCACGGTAAAATTCGTATCGGCTGCTATCGCTCGGCGTATTGCGTGTCAAAGATTTTCAAATTTTACCGTGTTTATCCACTGAGAAAGCATGTTATTTGTTCTTAAGAAACAAGAATGATCAAAATCAGCGAATAACGAACGGATCTGAAATTTCGAAACGCCGAGCAATTTTTTTACAGTATTGAAAAAAAACGATAGTTGAATTATTATTACCAAGCTCCTCATAATTCACCGATACATTTTCAAGAATTTAATCTTTTTCGGATTCCATTTATAATTCGACCACTCCGTCTCGTAACATACTCGGATTTATCTCGCAAAATAAATTGTTCTTAGCAAATATTAATGCAAAGTGTGTTCGAGCTGGTTTAAGAAACACGAGGACACGCTTCGCATTTCCTCATTTGGGGCGACAAATCTAGTCGCTTCCGGAAGGCGACAATTGATACGACTTTTTTTTGAGGATGTAAACAGATTTTACCGCCTGAGATACGACTCTCCACGTCCCGTTACGGATTGATTCCGGAAATCCAAGAACTTTGCGACTGTGTTTGTGGCTCCTCTTAAAAATATTAGAATGCCAGCGAAGCCCGAAACGTCAAAATTTGCGCAACTTTTTCAAAGAATTTCGTTATTTGTTCATTTTACTTGTGGTTAAAGCGAGTGGACAATTTGGGCGTCGCTGCAAGTTGCGAGTACGGCGCATTATTCACGGGATCAATATGAAGTCATCATTGCGCTTGACGTTTCCGCACGACATTCAACGTCGTTCGACCTTACCCGGCGTGGCAATCATCAATTTCATCTTGGATCAACGATTCCCAAATAGTGCATGGTGCGTTGTTGAAACGTGGCTCGAGCGGCTACTAGTTGGCACCAAGCGAGCGAAGATAAAAATTATGCTTTTTGGAGCTTCAATTGGACATCCTGAAAAAGATTCGCCCAAATTCGCTCTCAATTTCATCTTATTTCCGATAGAGCGAGCGGACACATCGTGCGCAGCTGCAAGCTGCCCGTACGACGACAGGATCATTGTTTACGCGATAAAGATGAAATCGAAATTACAACGCAAGAAGATGAAAAGGATGTACAAATGAAGAATGAGATTCGTGCAGCGGAACGATATACAGCTAAAAAAAGAACAGAACAAATTAATTAGATCTAATTTTTACTATTGTTTCATTTTTAAATGGTAAAAATATGGTGTGCGCGGTTGCGTATGTGTGTATATATTTTCGTGCGATGTGTTTGTCATTGATCCACCTGTAAACTCCGATGCCGTTGGGTGCAGAAAGTTAGTAATCTGTTAATACACTATTCCAAGGAATTAAAGAAACAGAAAATATCTTCAATTTTTTTAGTGTATTTTGAAGCCTTGTATCTATATGAAAATTGGTCGTATCGAAATGAAAAAAAAAAACCATTTTGAATCTTCAAGTTTTTAGTCTCGAGATCTTTCAGCAACATTTTTTTGTACGCTCCGTTTATTGCGCAATCACAAGAAATAGCGCGAGAAAAAATACAACTAAATCTACCACTACATTACAAATATTGATGGAAAGACTAATGTTGCCAGGTTTTTTCAGCTTAATGTATCCCCAATAGCTCTGTAATTTTTTAAATTGATCCATCAAACCTTTTTTTCGGGCCGATTGATTAAAGTTCGACAAAACAATTAAATGCACAAGTTCCTAAACATCGTATAATCATCATCATATTGAAAGGACCAATTTTTTTCGACTTTTTTCACAACGTGGATCCTTGAAGAAAAAGCTTATAATTTGTAAAAAGTCTTCTCGCGTTATTTTTTATTATTGCGCACTAACTGTACCTCATAAAAATTGTTCGCCAAGAGATCGTGAAACTGGAAACTTGAAGCTTCAACATGTTTTTTTTTTTTTCTTCATTTCGATACCATATTTCGCATAGATACAGCGCTTCAAAAAACACTAAAAAAAAATTGACGAAAATGTTGTATTCCTTTAATTTGTTTGAATAGTGTAGTGAGTTTATATGTTATTAAAAAAAAAACTAAATGACTTTTCACCTCCGAAAGCCAGCGTTATCGCCGAGTCAAATTAAATCGGGCAAAAAAATAATCGAAACAATAAATAAATAATTTATAACAATAACCCTTTATAAACAACTAGCTTTCGCCCGCGTAAAATTTGGCTCATAGAAACTTAATTGGAAGTAGCACACCGCATTAGGCATTTAAAAAAATCATAACATATGCGTTTTATTATTTCCTTTGAAGAATATTTATACCGAGTTTCAAGTTAATTGACGCAAGGAATATAATTTTCCATACAATCTTTCATACCCTACTTCATCCGCTTAAGAATTTATTTTCGAAAAATCCTTTCATAGTGTACTTCTACACCTTCTAAGGAACATAGAACATAGATTACACCTTCGAAGGAACACCCAAACAAACCCAAAAAAAAGAATCATCTCCGAAGAGCTGTAGCGCCGCCCTTTTTATTGTGAGGACACACAAAAAATCGGATCATTTTTGGTCAATATAGCGATGTTCTTCGCCTAAATTCGATTAATCGTTTTATTTTCTATAAATAGTTTCGTAAAACAACAGCTGTACAGATGATCGGCCCACGTTGACGGAGTCGTCTTCGGGAATGTTAGCGGAAGTCGTCTGCCTGCACGACGCATCCCTCCTTTCTTCTCATAATAACGCACGACGTCCGATCTAGCAGGGGAAATGTTTTTTTTTACGTATAGCAGGAAGGATATTTCTATATACTATCAAGCATGGTAAACAATCGTATCTGCCATCTTACTTTAACCTAAAAGGTGCTCGAAGTGCCCTCCTTCCATCTCAATGCAGCATCGAGCCCGCGTTATTAAGCTGCGCTTAATTCGTTGCAACATTTGCGGCGTGACGGAGCGAAAGGCGCGATCGATTTTAATTTCTAAGTCCAATCGGCTATCGATAGGGTTCCTGTAGACGAGCGCCTTTATGTGGCCCCACAAAAAAAATCGAGAGGATTTAAATCCGGGGATCGTGCGGGCCAATTCACGACGCCACCTCTACCGATGAGCCGATCGGGGAATATTTCTCGAAGCATCGCCTGTGCTGCTCCGCTTGTGTGGGCCGGTGCACCATCGTGCTGATAAAACGATTGGGCCAATTCGACGCGGGTGACACCGGCCCGCAAACAAAGCCGCTGGAAATGCCTCCGGAGAAATTGGCAGTAATTACTTCCGGTCATCGTGCCTTCGTATTGATATGGTCCAATCTGAAATGTATTTAAGTAGTAAGGGGGCCACTATGGCGCCCCCCACTCTTATCCCCACTCCTACCCCCACTCCTCGAGGTGCCCGTGGTGGGGGCAGCCTGAGGTGTTGGGTGGTAGGAGTGGGGGGTTATCCGTGCTTCTGCCCCCTCTCCCCCCGCGGTGCCTATGAGGCAGACCGGGGGGGTAGTGGGGGGGTGAGAGCGGGACGGTGGTTGGCGCCATAGTGGCCCTCTTTTTTATTTATTTGGATTTGAAAAAACCGTAATTGAAAATGGGATTTTATTTATTTAAAAATAAAAAAAAATAGCACTCACCGCTGTTGCCGTTGCTGCTTCTGCCGGGTCGAGGAACACACACACACACACACACACACACACACACACACACACACACACACGCACACACGCTACTCCTCGTCCGCCCACCCCTCTACCTCGTCGTCGTCCTCGATGAAGCCGTCGTCGGGCAACCCCGTGTCGTAAAAAACATCAACGTCCAGCTCCTCGATGAGCATGGACGCGATGTCAATGCCATCGCCGCTGAACAGGCGTACGCACGGGCGCGGGGTATTTTCCGCGACGGCGACGACCACGCGGTGCTCGCACAGCTCGGCGAGTGCGTCCGAGGCAAAGGGGATGCTCTCAATATGGGCGAGCCCCGATATCGCGCACTCGATTTTCAGAGCTGCGAGAAATAAACAAAACGGCGCGGGGGTATAAATGCACTCGGGGGCGTAACACGCACTATTTCCCTCATCGGGTAAAAAAATGTCACTATACCCGTCGTCGTCGCACGAGAGAATTTCCCCCCTGAATACGCCTGCACCGTTGCCGGGCATCACCGCACACGAGACCCCCGGCCCAATCTCATCAAATGGCAGGATCGATCCCGCGCGCCGTGTCACGTAAAAATCGTACAAGCTTTCTCGAAGCCAGGCTAAAACGGCACCCGTATCTACCGTACGGATCAGCACGCTCATGCCGACCACCGCCATAACACGGCACGGGAATGCTCCGGCTGGGAGTTCCGTCACACGCGGAAACATTTTTGCACTTTTTAAAAAAAAACGATACGGCACGCGGGTAACAGCACTTCTGGGCTGTTAGAGATCTCGCGAATGACTGAAGGGCCCCGAGACAGTCAAAGAGCATCTTTTGCAAATTTTGACAGCTCAGCAATCTTGTCGGAAGACGCCCGACGAGCGCGCGAGGTAACCGATACACGGTTGACTCATCCACCGCTAAGATCCTCGCCGGAGATCGCGAATTGTTGGCTCCACGCGCGCGAGGTTACCGATACTCGTGGTCGCCCCGACGGCGAGCTCGTTCGACGTTGAGCTCATCTTTGGAGCTCGCGCTGACAATTGCGCGAATTTCTTGACCCTGAACCTCGTGTGTGACCACGAGATATTGCAGGATGAATGATAATATTGCCCGATGCACTTCCGAAGGCGCAATAAATTTAAAGAAAAACAGAAATAAAGTGCCCTAGCTGTAGCAGAAGAGAGAGAGAGAGAGAGAGAGAGAGAGAGAGAGAGAGAGAGAGAGAGAGAGAGAGATCTTCTCCTGTAGAACACTATAAGACAGAGAGAGAGAGAGAGAGAGCGAGAGAGGGAGAGAGGGAGAGAGGGAGAGAGGGAGAGAGGGAGAGAGGGAGAGAGGGAGGGAGGGAGGGAGGGAGGAAGTGGGGGAGGGAGGGAGGGAGGGTGGGAGGGGAGAGGGGGAGAGCGAGAGAGGGGGAGAGGGAGAGAGGGAGAGAGAGATATGATGATGATGATGATAATATTTATTAAGCCCCAGTAAACTATGGGGCTAATACAAACATTTCATTCTTACATTAAACTTCAGTTTTCGATTATATTACATATTTTATCTTGCAGTGTACTTATTCACTATTCTTATATTTTACATAAATTTCTATACAGCTATGACTACCTAGTATTTTGCCTACGTATTGCTGCAGTCCTTATTATATGAGCTGACTCTTCAAACAGTTTAGACGATATACGGAGCAAGCTACAGCAGTTACGGCGTGCATTCAGATGTATAAAGATGTGTGTGGAGACGTACTTTAAAGGTCGACAAAGTTTGTGATCTCGCAACATCTTCGGGTAGCGAGTTCCAAAAGTAAGCACCAGACAATCCGAAAGAGCGTTGAAACGTTGTAGTTCGATGAATAGGAATAGTAAAGGTCTTACGCGGTAACCTTGTAGAGCTTCGATTGGACTGATCAGCAAATGGTAGCAATTCACTTATGTATGATGGACATTGCATATGTAGTGCACGATATATGAAGATTCCCAGAAAATAAAGTCGACGATTTTTTACTGATAGCCACTTAAGGCGGTGCCGATAGGGCGTAATATGTTCATCACGTTTGATATTAAAAATAAAGCGTATGCATGAGTTGATTAGTTTCTGTAATACAGTATTCAATTCATCAGTCAAATCAAGATACACTAGGCAGCAGTAATCAAGAAGTGGGAAAATTAGTGAGGAAACAAGCTTTGCCCGCAAATCTGTAGATAATGAATTTTTATGAAACTTCAACCTATAAAGAGTCCGGTTCACTTTTTGGGATATAAAAGAAACATGACGGCGCCATGAAAGGTTATTCATAAAATGTACCCCAAGGTTAATGGCATTAGTTGTATAGGGTATTACAGTCCCACCAACAAATATATTTGGATAATTATTAATGTTAATGTTTAGTTCACGCATATATGCCCCGCTTCCAAAAATAAGAGCCTTGGATTTTGATGTATTCAAAGTCAAACCATTAGTAATAGCGAACTCCGAAATAGTATTCGCATCACGTGTAATCATTGCAATTGCTTCACTTAAATCATTCGGGTTGCAGTGTAGGTAAATCTGGATATCATCCGGGAATACGATGAGATTGGAATACCGCAGATTTGCTCCAATATCATTAATATAGAGTGAGAAAAGTAGAGGGCCAAGGACGTCGCCCTGAGGTACACCCTTGGTAGTGAGTAACCAATCCGAGCAACGCCCCTGACCATCAACCACTGCTTGAGATCGACCCGTCAGATATGAAAAGAGCCAGCGAACAGCATCGATAGAAAAACCGACGGCTCTCAGTTTCATAAGCAAGCGCAAGTGAGGAACAGTGTCAAACGCCTTACTGAAGTCAAAGAGAATTAGAATTGTTAACTTTTTTTGATCAATACCACGACGGATGTCGTCTGAGACCCTCAGTAAGGCTGTCTGTGTACTGAATGATTCCCTAAATCCCGACTGTCGCTGATAGAGAATATTTTGTTCAGATAGAAAAGAAACTATTTGCGAGTAGATAGTACGTTCAAAAATTTTAGAAAATTCAGGAAGGTTTGCGATAGGTCGTGTATCAGATAATGAACGGGGATTGTTTACTTTAGACAGCGGTCGAATCAAAGCTCGCTTCCACAGATTGGGGAAGTGTAGATACTGAAGCGAGAGGTTGAATATTGCAGTGAGGGTCGGTATGATACAGGAATTAGAGTTTAATACGACAAACGGAGAGATGCCATCAGAGCCAGACCGTAGCGAGGAGGATGTGCTAAAAGTAAGGTACTTAGCAACTGTATCAGTCGATATTGTTGAAAATTGAAATGACAGATTTGGTGATGAAATATTGTTGATATGGTTCAAAAAATCTGCGTATGTGAGCTGATTCATATCACTACTGACCGATGCAAAGAATTTGTTTAAATCTTCCGAGCTAAAAAAGTTCAAAGGTGACGAAAGTCTTAATTTAACAAGTCCCAGATTAGCAAGCTCTTTCCAAAGTCTTGAAGGATCATTTATTGTGTTGAGTCTATTGAAAAGATACTGATTCCGTGCATGCCGTAATTTAACTGTTGTTTGATCCCTAAAATGACGGTAAGCCGCATAGGCAGCTGCGCTATTCGTATGTTTCGCGCGTTTGAATAAAATCGTTCGCTCTTTAAGCATGGCCTTGAGTTCAATGGTAAACCATGGAGTAGGTTGCTTATGTAAATAAACTTCTCGTAGGGGTGCACACCCATCAAAGGTTTCATTAATGAGTCGCGTAAAAGACTTTACACATTGCTCCACATCATTAGATGAATTTGCAGTAGTTAACCTCAAGCCACAATACTCAGAAAGTGAATCATCAATCCTATTACAATATTCCCGCTTATCAAAATGCCGCAGACATCGCCTCGCGATCATTCTCGCGGGTAAGTCTGGGAGACGGAGATCGAAAGTAAGCATAAGAATATCGTGGCCAGCAATGAATGGAGCTGAAGGTTTGGAGAACGAAACTAATTTTTCAGCACTGTCAAGGATGACTACATCCAGCCATGTATCGCAGTACGAAGTATGGTAAGTAGCATCTGACGGCACTAGGAATAACGATTGAGTAAGAATTAAGTCATTAAGTGATTGCGATTCATAATTGTTTAAAAGTAAATTACAGTTAAGATCTCCCATAATAATAGTATTGGAGTGCGCATGACTGAAACGCGTGTAACTATTTAAAAAGTCATAAAACAATAGTCCCTTAGGTCTTCTATATATAACAGCCACTAAAATAGATTGGTTGCCAAAACTAGATAACTCAAGGAGCAGGTATTCCGGTGAATTTGAAAATACAGATGGAGACATATCCAGAATTTTTACACGCATTGAGTTGTGCACATAGCAAGCAACACATCCACCTCTCTTTCCTTCTCGATCATTACGAATAATGGTGTAGTTTTCGATAGCGACAAGCTCATCATGGATACCTGAGTTAAGGGACAACACCACCGTGACGGCTTCAAAAAATCGATTTTTTGAAAACCATCTAGAAAAATCTAAAATACATTTAAGATTAAGATGCCGTTGGACCCAGGTCGAAAAAATAATTATTTTCGGAGATATTGAATATTTTATGGAGCGGTGCAGCGCTCCGTGACGCTCGGGGTCCCGCGCAGCTGCGCGCCTCAGGGTCGGCAGGTATACCGGGCCTTTCCCAGGTCCTGCGGGTCTTTCCCAGGTATTCTTTTGTCTCCCTTCACAAAAACCGGCTATTGTTATAAATATAGTTTCGAAAAAAAGCCATAGGTGGCGATAATTGAAAAATTTTCAAGGCAGGTATAGGGATAGCGTCATAGCGTCAGTTTGCGAATAGAAGCGACGCTACTCGTGTCTAAACGCTCCGAATCGTTTCGTTTATACATATCGAACGCTCAGAATTATTCTTTGCACATCGAAATGGATGATCCGAAAGTGTACGCGGGGAAAAAGGGAACAAAACGGAGCTATGTGACGAGGAGTCGAACGAAAATTTCGAATCGAAAACCTCCGAACCGTTATAGCTCCGAAAATAGTTCTGCAGAGTATGTGAGCACGTCGGCGAAAAAGTTAAAATCGTCGGACAATTTAGAGGTCGGTGTTAGTAACGATTTCGGTTATCGTATAGTCCACCTCGTCAATGCATTGAACATTATATCGACGTTAGTGAAGTGCAAAGTGTGTGATCGCGATATAAAGTTTACTGAAAAAAGTTTGCGCGGACTCGGATTCAAAATCGAGGTCGATTGCGGCCATTGTGAAAAAGTGCAAATCAATTCGTGTCCTATGATTAACAATGCATACGAAATAAATCGTCGGATCGTATTCAGTATGCGTCTTCTTGGCGTCGGTTTGAATGGCCTGATGAAGTTTTGTGCATTTATGGACCTACCGCGCCCCATATTTCAGTCTTTCTACGATCGAATCTTAAATTCGATTTCGATTGCCACTAAAGCTGTGAGCACAGTGAGCAAACAAAAGGCTGCACTTGAGGAGGAGACAATTTCGTTGGAAAATGGGGTGGAGGACGGAATTATCATTTCAGGCGACGGATCGTGGCGTAAGCGCGGTTTCAGCTCGCTTTTCGGCATAACATCGCCAATCGGCTGGTACACTAAAAAAGTGATCGACGTTATGGTGAAATCGAAATATTGCAAAGCTTGCGAGCATTGGGAAAAAAAAGAAAGCACCGCGGAGTACTGGGAATGGAAAAGTACCCACGACGATGAGTGCAAGGCGAACCATAGCGGCTCCTCCGGAAAAATGGAAGTCGACTCAGGTGTCGAAATGTTTCAACGGTCTGAAGAGCTCTATGGCATAAAATATAAATATTATATTGGTGACGGCGATTCTAAAACATTTCTGGGCATATCGAATAGCGATCCATACGACGGTTTCGAGATAAAAAAAAAAGAGTGCATCGATCATGTCCAAAAACGTATGGGGACGCGCCTCCGCGAAATCGTGAAAAAACAAAAAGGATTGTCTGGCAGAGGAAAGCTCACCGGAAAATTGATTGACGAGTTGAGCACATATTACGGCTTGGCTATTCGGAGGAACAGCGATGATGTTGAAAAAATGAGGAAGGCAATTTGGGCAACTATCAAACATAAAATATCCACAGATAGTGAGCCACAACATGACGATTGCCCAGAGGGAGCCGAGTCGTGGTGTTCGTGGCAGCGAACGGTCGCAAGCGGTAATATTTCTGAATATCGCCATAAGCCGCCTCTTCCTGAGGAAGTATTGGAGGCAATTACGCCAGTCTTCGAAAATTTGAGCAGAGACGATTTGCTGCAGCGTTGTTTGGGCGGCTTCACGCAAAACAACAACGAAAGCTACAACAAATCAGTGTGGGCAATAGCCTCCAAGTGTCAGTCCGGGAGCAAAAAAATCGTCGATATTGCAGCTGATATCGCGGTATTATTATTCAATGATGGCCTGAGAAGCCTCATGAAAGTTTTGGAGACGTTGGGGATAACTATCGGCCCAAATTGTTTCAATTTTTGCGTTGAAACCGACGCAGCGCGGATCGAGCTGGCGGAGCGCTCGCTCACAGACGCTGCAAAAGAGGCAAGAAGAGCCTCTACAGGTTCGAGAAAAGATGCTAGGGACAATCATTTGCTTCTTGAAGGCCAGCTATATGGTGCCGGCATCGCTTATTAAAGGTAAAAAATTTTTTTTCCGATTTATCGCATAAATTAACAAACCTGAAACTTTGAACGCGTTTTTCTCAAAACCACTTTTTTGAGTGCGGCACGCAGCAGAACTCGAGCAATTTTATCCGATCGACTTCAAATTTGGACTGCATCAATAAAACTAGATTATCTAAAGAAGTCCATAGGATTTTTGCGATATCTCAATAATAAAAAAGTTATAGCCTATTTTCGACGAGAAATTTTGCTCGAAAATCGTCCTTTAATTTCAAAAGCGTGCCTATTTTTTAAAAATCAATATTTTTTCAAATCCCTGTGTACTTCTCTTCAAAATATCATATTATTAACGAAAACACTCGGTATTTTTTTTCAGATCGACTTTGAAGAGAGTTCTGCTGCGTGCCGCGAACCACTGCAGAGGCAACAGTACCTGACGCGGGAGCTTCCCCAGCGTCACCATGGGGCGTGAAAAATTTGAAATTTTTTTTTTATGTATTTTCAATAAACAACGAACAAAACAAAAAATTTTTTTTCGAATATCTCTTTTTTTTTCCACAAAAAAAAATTCTTGAAAAATGGCAAAAAACCAGGGGGTCACAGTGGTGTTCTGCCTTAACCCATGTTTCAACTACAGAAATAATATGGAATGTGTTAGTATTTAGAAAAGCTCTGACTTGATCAATGTGAGCAAGCAGCGAATTCGAATTAAAATGAGCAGCTTTGAGCAAGAAAAGATTCCCAGAGGATCGATTTTCGTGAGCACGTAAACTTGGTGAATTGGGAGAATTGAGTCAAATGAGTTGCTCAAGGTCTCCAACCGTCCGAATTTCGATTTTTGACTGATCGTCCGCTTTCCGCATAAAAATTGAGCCACCCCTGGTCCAAACATATTTTTAATGTGCTTGCTTGGCTCGAGCTTTACACTGTCGCAAAAGTGCATAGGTCGGAGAAGGTAGAAATTCGTTAACGTAAATTTTACCCCTATAACTATCTCCTAATACTTCTTGAACCATTAGGTCCCCTTTAGCTCATTTTGCTCCAATAACAGCGTCACAGACCACAGCAGACGTAAGGGTAACAATTAATGAAAATGATCTCGCTGCATTGCTGGTATTATCATCTAATTTGCGCTTCATTACGCGGACCGACATAATGTGACTTGTAAGATCAGCTAATCCAAGAACTTGCAAAACTTTGCATGCAAGATTCTTTGGTTCATCGGTCACATCTGAGGGAATACCTACCATAATAATGTTATTCGATAGTGCGCTTTGTGCGCTTGGCTTATTTTTTAAAACTGCTATTTCTCGCTCTAGGCGTTGTATTTTCGCGAAATGGCCCTCTACCGTTTCTAAAAGCTTCGGAAGTGAGCTGAGAGACTCATTGATTTTATTAATAGCTTCGCGTTGTTCGGAGACGAAAGCTGAGAAAGTTGATTGTGAGTTAGTGAGTATAGCAGCAATAGTTTCGAGTGAAACGGGCGGCGAGGTCACATTAGATTCTGCTTCATTCAATACAGAAGAATTTCGCGTGGACATTTTTCTTAGCTCTTGTATACAGCACGCGTTCGCCGTCAGAGAAGTAATATAGGTCTTCGCGCAACCCGGATGAAATGTACGGTGGCAACGCGGGCAAGTTATCGACTCACGGGCAATCGATTTCTTACATTTATCGCATGATAATGACATAGATCAATACTACATTACCCACAGTTAGAAATGAGACTCGACTATCGATAATTCGTAGACAGATCACCGGCAGCCACGCGCAAACAATACCACGGCGCAGTATACACACACACAGATGAAGGCCACGAAGCGAGTAGAAGAAGCAGTTGGAGAGACACGAA